>OX465282.1:21401305-21533608 GCA_949987705.1 Thereva unica
ACTCCTTTAAACAGGAGGTTACAATAAAATCACCAAATTTTTAATAATATGTCGTCAAAACTAAAATTGGAATTAAGAAAAAAAAATTTAAATCTATGTTAATGTAAGGGTAGTTTTATCCCTTAAGGGTTGAAAATATTTAATTTTTGGCAGATAATATCTATTGGCGGTTGAAGGCTGATATCAGATCTCAAAATTCCCGAGATCCCTGGGCTCTGGGGGCTGCAAAAAGAACCAAACCAACCAACAACATCTACTGAACTTACAACCGCAGATTTGTCAGCTTAGTCTGCTTCACCACGTCCACGTCATAACCTCCGGGCAATGCAATTGTAGCAAAGGTGAAAGGGCAAACGCGAGTGTTCGTCGCGTAAAAACTGAACTTATTACTTGGGCAAACGATCTGGTCCTGGAAAAAATCCACTGTTACGGATCCTCTAAGAAGGTCTCGGATTCGATCGATCACACGGCGAAGACTCAAGTGACGAAATATGAGCTTTGACCTAAATGGAACATAAGGACAATGAACAGAGCAGGAGCTCTAAGATCTCTTGGAATTAGAAAGGTGCAAGGTAAAAATCGCAGCATTGCAAGAAACAAGGTAGACCAACAAAGACATACATAAGTGATGTCAGAATACATACCATCCCCTCCAGTGGAAGCACAGCGGGGACACGTCAATCGGAGTAGCTTTAGTAGTCGATAAATCTCTAAAACCCATTCTGGGCTGGAGTGAAAAATTCGGAATATCTCCGTAATCATTGCAGATGCCCCAACGGAAGAAAAACCTGAAGAAAAAAAAGACGAATTTTACCAGAATCTTATGAGGATATTCGACCATATACCCTCTAATGATATTAAAAGTGATGTTGGGCGACCTCAACTCTAAGGAAGGAAGTTCAGTATATGGGAGCAATAGGCAATCATAGCCTTCACGTAACCACCAACGACAATGGTGACAAGCTTATCTACCTCGATAGTAGCAAGGGAATGGTGGTGAGCTAGACGGGTTTCCCGCATAAAAACATCCATAAAATTACCTAGACGTTACCGGACGGAAAGACTAGCAAACAGATCCATCATGTACTCATTGAAAAAAGATCAGCAACAAGTACATATATTGAATGTGAGGTCCTATGGAGGTGCCTGCTGCGGCTCTGATCACCACATGGTGAAAGCTAGATTTGGAGCACGACTATCAGTTCAGAGATTACAAAGAACTGTAATGAAAAGCGCCTCTCGTTCGGATTATCTAATTTAAATTTACGGATTTAAAAATTCAAAATCCTATGTTGCCGAGTCTAACGGTCAGATGCCGCTGAGGCGGATAGGAGGACAGCGATAAAAGCGCACCCGGACGGCGGATCAGAGAAGAAAAGAAGAAGAAGATAGTAGGGGAGGATGAGAAGTTTTTTTGGGGGTGCTTCCTTCTTCTTGCGTCCGGCTGGTTGGTTGTTTTGTTTTGTTGGTGCTGAGAGTTTCTTTTGGATTTTTTTTAATCGAAAGGCATCCCAATAAAATTGACGGGATTTAAGCCTGATAATAGCAGAAAAAAAACAGTAAATTCCATCGCCCTCGATTTGGGCTGCGTTTTTTTGTAAAAAAAGTAGTGAAAAAGTCAGTGGTGTGAGGGCCATTTTGGCCACGAAGGTTGAAATTTTATCTATGGGCAGCTATTATAAGCAGATTCATCCCACTTTGCCCGTAACTCTGGATGTTTTTCTTTGGTGGTGGAAGCGGAGTGACACCCAGCTCATTTGCGCTAAGGGCCAGCCTGACCAGAAATTTCAGGAATCGCCTTTACTGGCCCTGGGAATGGCGAAGCTGTTCGTTCCGGAGGCCATGGCAGGGTAATATAATTCAACAGGAAGGAAGTGAAAAGAAGCGCAGCCAGTTGGAGAAACAAATTTTTTTAAAGCAAAGTATAAGTAGATACCGGCAATCGTCAAATAACATTTAAGAGTTCCAAGTAGGTACAGCCTTTTAACCTAAAAAAATTTTAAAGAAAAATTATAGACACAATCAAAACGTTCATGGCTCCGCCATATATTGCAAGATCAGTAGAACACACATGATAGTAGGAACAGAAAAAAAAAACAGAAGATAACAAAAAGATACAAAAGAAGTATTAAATAAGACTAAATTTATTTGTAACTAGAGATAAAAAAAATTTTTTAAACATTGCAACAGTTATATTGGCTTCACCAAAAGTATACAAAGTAATATAGATATTTTTCTTTTTATCCCTTTTCTTAATTTGAGATAATACGGTTGTAAGTAGCCCATGTGGAAATATCGTCCTGTTAGTATGTACAGAAGCGCTTCTTTAAGGAAAAACAGGATAGTCAAATCTAAAACAAAAGACAAAAAGAAACATATTGAATTTTTGAAAAAAAAAAAAAAAACCATAAAATATGAAAATTAAGTAAAATTTGTTGAAATAAATACGAATGAATTGTAATAATATTCCCGTTCAGTATTGTCTGTGATAAGGAATACCGTGAAACTAAATTAATGGTTCCTTAATTAAAGGTTTCCTTATTTACCATTTACATACCTCCCTTCCGGAGTTCATAAGATTGGTTGAGAGAATGATCTTGACTTATAGAATTTAGATAGAAAGGTTCCGCTGTATATTAGTTTAGTCCAAAGAAAATTATTATTATTATGAATGAAAATCCCCAATGTATGTGGATTGTTAGAATGATAAGTTTCACTGTACTCTAAAGAAAAAAAAAAGGTTATTGAAATATCGCCATTGAAAATAAAACTTTATAACCGGATAAATAAGATCTTCTGGCTGTCTTAGTTCTTCCCCCTTCCTGAAATGTTCATTTTTAGTAGCTATCAGAAAAACACCGGAACTATGTCGAACTAAAGACCCAGCGTAGACATGGTCAGGCGACAACGCGGCACGAACCTCAATCCCTACCTTTTTAAATCAAATTTCAGCATCCTTGTTCCTTATCCCTCTTGCTCAGTTTTCAGCGGTCTGTGCCGAGATTTAGTTACGAAGAATCAGTAAGTATCAATGAACCTCTTTCAATGAACCAGATAGGGGAAAGGACAGTGTTCACCACTATGCGTCCGGGAATCAGTTGTAATGGTTACCCACACCCCAGACCGACGAGCTTTGCCAGCGGAAGGGTTCCCGGACTTAGATCGAGTCCCGCAAAAATAATTTATATGTGTGCGGTACCATCCCCCACCCGGGATGGCCGTAACAGAACTCTAAGGGAACTAGAACTTAACACTGATAAGTTAAAAGTTTTATATACAGAACAATTGTACAGAGAGTTAACACAATAACAAGAATGCTCTCTGAAAGAATGCCCAACGATATTGATGGCATGTGGACATTTATAAAGCACGCCTTGAAAGTGGCTGCTGAACAGACAGTAGGAGTATTAGAAAGTAGAGTGGGAAATTATTGGTTTGATGTACATACATATATTGCAGGACAGCTATAGCAGAGAAAAATTCAAACCTTCGCGAATACTTATCGAGACCAACAAGAGCGAGACTAGAAGCATACAGAATAAGAAGACGTTTCGCCGATAAAGTATGCAGAAAAGAGAAATATCGAACAGGAAAATTCAAATTATATAAATTTATTTAGAAGAAAATAGTAAGTTAAAATGTACAGTTGGCACTAGTTTGAGCCATGGCAAGCCGCATTAAGGGCTCACGTCTAGATACACGACGTTTATAAGACGAGGTTGAATGTAAAATATGAAAATAATAGACTGAGTCACTTGGGCTGAAAAGAGGGTGTTTGCGTCTCTTAAGAAAACCTAGACCCCAGGAATGTTTGAAGATATGGAAAACTTTCATTTTCAGCCCTTATTCAAGGGAGTAGACAAGGACAACACCTTTTTACAGCCAACGGTAGTATTAAATATCATTTCAACTTTTTATTAATGTGTAAGTCTAAGCTCAGGTGTCACCGTTTGTACTACCAGTCCGCCATGTCGTACACGTTAAGGTCAGGTGTCTGGTAGTAAGCTTAGCTCGAAGGATAGAGAATGGATAAAATAGATTAAAGGGAGTCTGCGGGTGCATGGGAGATGGAGATGAACCTTGCGTTTGAACTCTTGGATGTTGTATGAGTTCGGAAATACTGACTGTGGGAGGTTGTTCCACAGTAGAGTTGTTCTCGAAAAGAAAGAATTTCTAAACTGATGTAAGCGCGAAAATAAGGGCTGTAGATAGTGAGGATGAGCCGAAAGGGCTAGTCTTGTGCTGCGCGAACAACATTGCCGTGGAGGCAGGAGGTTATACATATATTTCGGTTTAACAGTCAGAATTCGCGGCGGGCCGAATGTAGATTATAGCCCTGGCCGACGGCTGAAGGAGGAAATTATATCTTTTAAGGAATCGCAAGCACTGTGATGCTTCTTTAGCGATTTGGAATATGTGTGATTACTCCAACGCAGATCTTCAGTTAATGTTATGCCAAGGATATTGAGAGATGGTTCAGCCATCAGTTCTATACTTTCCACTATAATGGGAGGAATTGAGAAGCACGTTTTCTTAGAGAACAGACAGTATTTTGCTTTCCGTGCGTTGAATTCGACATGATTCTTGTGGCCCCAATCTAGAATCAGATTTATATCCCTGTTGATTGAAGTGGACATAAGTTCACGATCAAGCAGACAAGGCTTGTCTTGCTTTTTCGAAGCTATACAAGTAACGCAGAGCTGTGAAGTGAGTTGGATGGGATTGAGAGCAGGTCATTTTTAAAAACTGGTGATAGATAGATCTACAGTACACAGCCAGAAGTGTCTAAGTGCAATTTTGACGATTTTGAGTTTATTGCATTTTTGTATTCAGTATTTTATTCTTAATCATTGATATAATTCTTGTCTTAAACTGAGCTGTGGTTGCTGAGTTATCCGACCGGCAAAAGTGCTTTTGTGAACAATTCTGTATCTAAAAAAATCTTTGAGGGCGTTTTTCTCGAAACAAATATTTTGCACTTAAGCACTTCTGGCTGTGTACTGTAGAGATGGTGTGGGGATTAGATTCGACCCCGTCCAATACTACCTTGATTGAATGGTCAGAAAGGAAACTCTCAATCCAATTCTCTAAAAGAAAGGCAATACAAATATCTTGGAGTTTACTTATTAGAGCGGGGTGCCATATTCTATCGAAGGCCTTGGAGATATCGAGAGCGGATTCACCGAAGCGATGAATGTGTTAGTAGAGGTGCTCAGTTAGTCATACAAGGATATCGTCAGTAGATATTTTCGATCTAAAGCCGTACTGCTTGTCAACCAATATTTAGTTGCATTCAAGATATTCCAAATGCTTTCTGTTTATTATTGTCTCCATGATTTTAGAGAGAAGTGATGGCTATTGGGCGGTAGTTAGAGGTATCGCTGGAATCACATTTTTTCGGTATAAGCTGAACATGGGCCAGTCAAGGAAAACTCCGGAGAAGTATGAAAGGGCATAGAGTTTGCGCAGAGGTTTAGCCAAAGGTGAAGCACATTTTTTAAGAACCATAGAAGGAATATTATCGGGGCCAGTGGATTTATTGGAATCGAGTTCCTTGAGGTACTTGTACACTTCACGCGTCCTGAAGAAAACTCTGCCCATTGAGTGAGAAGAACCCTCTACACGGCAGTATCAGGCTGCACGGCAGTATCAGGCAAGGAAGAGTTTGAGGCAAACAGAGATGCGAGTAAGTCAGCCGTGGATTTGCTTTCTCTTAGCACCTTCCCATCGTGGATGAAAAAATGGGTCGACGATGTGTTGAAATTTTTCCTGATGGAGGCTACCAAGGACCAGAAGTTTTTACCGTCAGCAGTGGTGTTAATGAGTTTATTTCTTAACCTTTCATCAAAGGACGATTTGATTTGCCTGATGGTGGTTTTGCAGGCGTTTCTCCACCTGATGTACTCGCGTTGGGGTGATTCGCTCAGGGAATGCCTGTGCTCTCTATAGGCGGTTTCTTTGGCTTTGTTTGCGTTCATACATTCTTGATTAAACCATCCATGCGGCATTGGCCTTATGGATTGGGAAGAATGGGGAATGAATAAACGCATTCTTGAAAATATGATTTTTGTGATGCAGAGAGCGGAAAATTTGGCATCGCGATTCTGAAAACACAGATCTTAGTCTGTAGCTTGGAAGAAGCGAATAAGCCCCAGCCAATCGGCTTTCCAATATTGCCAAACAGTTCTTCTAGGAGCTGATATGGTTGAGGTGCATAAATGGAACTTGTCATCAAATGGTGATTTAGCTTTCTTGATGGTAGTCACGACAAAGAGACTGTTACTAAGATCGTCTCTAAAAGCTATAGGCACCATGTATTCGGTCTATTAATTATAGAATTGATAAAGTGAGGATGATGAACAAGGCCATTTCTTGCCCGAACAAATTCCCTGACCCAGAAAACGACAGAATTGGTTTTCTCACTTGAATTCCACTTAGCTTCATCTGATTTGGTAAGGAGTAACAAGCTGGCAAAATCTATAAAACCTTGAATATTTTTTTTTTTTAATAAAAAATAATTTATCAAATTCATCGGTGATTTAATACGAAATTTTTTGGGCTACTGAAGTGAAAAGGTACAAAAAAAATATTTCATGGCCCATAATTCTTACGTCGATATATGTCGATATTGTGAAATATCACCCAAAGGCATATCATTCTTATTTTTCCACCTTTTGCTTGTAAAATATTTTAGACGCAATGGAAGATAGCAAGGAAATATTAATCTCCTAGCATTCATACGTATGTATTTGTTGTGTATATACATGAATTGTATATTCTGGAACATCCCCCATTGGTAGTGTCCATTACATTAATTTAAAATTTTGCCAGCTCATTTCGCCCAGACCTATCCCAACCCCCGAAGTGTGGAAGAAGGCTCCCAAAAATTATAAGCTCCTAAACAACCCAATCAGGATATTATGAAAGGGGGGGACATCCAGTGTCATCCCACATAGAGATCCTGACACCATGAAATCATAAAGTCTATCTATCTCTAGTCAGCCGAGGGGTGCCCAGGGAGAGATTCTCGTTTTCGTAGCTGCCAAAAAGTGATAAATATTTAATTACTCGATGGTGTTGATACATTTATAGGATTTCCGTCCCAAAATCCCTGCCTACGTGTAACTTACCCACCACCCCGGCTTGTATAACCCATCCATAAGGGTGCGTATGGCTGCCTGCATCTGGGTGGTAGTACGCACACATTATTGTTCCTGGGTAAAACAGTGGGGACCACATTAAAAATGAGGAGCTGAACGTTATCAGCAGCACATCCCTTAAATTCCTTTAATGTTACAACCCCTTTAGTCCTATCTGAAATGATTATTTAGGCAGTTTCTCAGAAGGATGACTTCAGATTTGGGGAAAAAGGATACGTATAAGGCGTCAAGGTCCCTTATTTTACGTAACAAACCAGCAGCCGACGACGACGACGACGACGATGTTGACGAAACATGGAGGTGCGCTACTCTATAGGTGTCGAGCGAAGAGGTGTGTATGAGCTAATAATAATTTAATTGTTTTTTCGGGGGTGGCAGAAATGTATATGTGGTAATATTAGAGAGCGAACCGGGGACGATGCTGCAAATTAATTTTGCAAAATGCTGAGCTTTTTGTGGATTACAAACATAGCCTCATAGAAGAATCACGTAGACGTAACACCTGAGAATCCTGAGATGGCTGAACGATGATTAGATACACTACTACTGAGGGTTTAATTTACGGGAAGAGATTTATGTGTCTGGTCTCAGTTTTGTGAATTACGGCCATGGAAATGGTAGATGAAGGATAAAATGTAAGCCATAGTGCAAATTTTTGGGTGTAGTGATGATGATAATATTTTCGGGGGCTTGTCTTGTGCAGTATTTAAATTAGTTAATTATTTTTGCTAAATTAGCAAGCACAGCAGGTTGGTTAGAATGGTTATCATGTTGCAGTCAAATTATTAATTTGTGTATTATGTTACGAGGTTTTCTAGTTGAGATTAATTGTGTAGTTTTTGGAAATTGAAATAGTTGATACAATGTTTTTTTGGTTGTCCAAATTGATTTTGTTTACTTTGCTTTTATGTTGACGTTGTCACGTAGAAGTAATCTTTTGTCTTCATGGAGATTGTATACCTACCAAATTATCGTTCCATTAAAATTTCAACTATTGCACTAGGTGTAGGTATCAAACTATAAAAAACTTTACTAATTAATGCAATTAGGACTTTTCAGACAAATGCCTAGTACAAATTTTAATCAGAAAGGACAAAAATGTGTTTACTTTATGGCTTTTCATACGTTTTCATACGTCATACCCCTTTGTATAGGACCTAACTAGCGGTTGCCATGGACACTATATGTACTCGTATTTCCTGATAGAGTCGATTTAACCCATTAAAGCCTGCCAGAAATCGACTTGTACGATTTTGATGAAATTTTGAAATGATAGAGAAAAACATTTTTTGTTACCTTCGCCTACACCTGAAATATGATATAGGTATTTAAGTATTGGATAGGTATTGGTGTTATGACTTTGGTATGAACAGATTTGTGGCATGAATCGTATGCAGCTTTGGGAAAAGTTAATTGTTGAGCAGGTGTTGAAACTGTTGGTAACTTCAACCAACCAATATGTTGCGGCCAACAATAGCCCATCATTTATTACAACAATTAACGGAATTAAAGCGTTTTTGGGTATGTTTGGTATGTATACCACCAGTTACTACACTTTGCCGCAAACACTGTTTTATTGATCAAATCGGGAATCGTTGGGATGCGGAATGCGTGCTGATTAAAGAATGTATTTGGATGAAAAGATTTAAATGAATTAAAATTCTTCCAGGTGTGCAACAACTGACCGCTGAATATCTTCTTCTCGCGATGCTCTCCTGAAACTAAGGCGGAGACTATTTGTTAATACTTAAGAATGAAATCTATAAACCCGAAATCTGTTCTTTGCAATGCTTCAGCAAAGCTTCCATGCCTGTTGCTTCTTTTGTTTTGACTCTTCCGCCTGTCACTGCCGAGAGAGGTTTGGACCCTGGGTTCTGGCCGGATGGTATCTACTCTTTCTATGCCTTTTATTCCCTGGACCCATATTCGAACTCATCACGCAAATGTTTCCACTCCGAGTGTCCCACAGATGTCAAAATATTCGAGACAACTTCCCTCTATTACCCGAACGTAAGGGGTATAAAGTCAAAAACTAATGACATCCATCAGGCAATGGCGGCTTGTAAGTTCGATGTCTTAGCATTTACCGAAACCTGGCTCCATGAAGGCATTCATAATGCTGAACTTTTCGATTCCTCCTACCAAGTCCTTCGGAGGGACCGTCACACTGATTCGGAAGCTCGTGGAGGTGGCGTGCTTGTTGCTTGTAGAGGCCATCTTAATTGCATCTAATTTTCGCTTTCTAGTTTGTCTAGCCACCTTGACGTCGGAATGTTGCTCTTAAAATCTCCTTTTCTTAAATGAAACTCTTCCTGTACTGCTATATCCCACCAGAGCACACTTGACGATTGGGGAAATAGCCTCTATGATATTCTCATCTCTTGTGTTTATTACATTCTGACTATGATCGACACTAATGATGAGCTACTTCTTCTTGGTGATTTCAATTTACCCAAAATTCGTGGGTATTTGCCGAAGATGACGATAACTACCTTCCTAAAGGCAACCTTAATTCTAGGGAGTCCTGATCCAACTACCTCCATAATACATTAATCACACCACTCATTTGATTCAAGCCAAGTGAGAATAAAGAATCGGAAACCTTATTCTCACTTGGCTTGAATCAAATGAGCCATGTGAATGATGTATTAGGGAGGTGGTTGGATCTTATATTCTTCATTTAGATTCTTGAACCCAGCCCAATAGTCATGACGACTGTTGACAATTATCACCCTCCTCTCATGCTCAATAATTCCTTTAATTCGGAGAATATTCCTTGTCCGGAGGTGGTAACTCATTCCTTTAACTTTAAAAAGGCTAACTTTAGTGAGCTGTCATCGAAACTTGCCTTGGTTGATTTCAACAGCTTGGTTCTATGGCATACTATACGAACCCTTTGTTTCTTGCGTCCCAAAAATTGGACGTTCATCTCCACCTTGGTTCAATAATGAACTCAAGCATTTGAAAAATGAGAAGAATAGGCTTTGGACAACCTATTTAAAGAGAAAAGACTCTCCGAGCCGCAATTCATTTATCAATTGCTATAACCAATTTCGTTCACTCTCTTTTACTCTGTATCGAGAATATCTTAGCAGTATGAGTGATAAAGTGTTTAGTGATCCTAGAAACTTCTTCAAATTTGTCAACTCTAAGAAAAAAGTTGATAACTATCCTGTCTACTGTGTTTCTTTGCGAAAGTTTTTAAAAAAGTTATGCACAGCCAAATAATGCAATATGTCAAACAATACAATCTCTTATTCAAATGGCAGTCTGGTTTTCGACCGAATTATAGCTGCGAGACAGCCTTATTAAAAGTTACTTCGGACATCCACGAGGCGCTCGATAAGGATCACTTAGCTGTATTAGTTTTGCTTGACTTTTGCCAAACCTTTGACTTGGTAAATCACCAAAAGCTGCTTAGTAAACTTAAAAGGGATTTTAACTTTGCATCTTCGGCTGTGAAGCTGATAAGTAATTTTCTGGCTGGCAGGTCCCAAGTTGTTAAAGTGGGAAATGACTACTCGTCCGTTGCGTCTCTCTATTTGGGTGTGCCTCAAGGCTCAATTCTTGGCCCACTTTTATTCAGCCTGTACATAAATGACCTAGCAAGAGTAGTACGAAATTGTGCTATCCACTTATATACTGATGATGTCCAATTGTATCTCACTCGTCCGATTGGACTAATTGAGGACTGTGTTGTGCGAATAAACGAAGACCTGAAATGTGTTCATGAATGGTCTCAGACTAATAGCCTGCTGCTTAATCCATCTAAATCAATCTGCTTAGCTATTTATAGAGACATCATAGACACAAGAATATTACCACCAGTCGTATTAAATAATGCCGTTATTGACTATGTCCATTCTGCGAAAAGTTTGGGTATTCAACTGAACTCCAGCTTTAGTTGCTGTATTCATGTTCGTTCGACTCTGGGTAAAATTTATAGTAGCTTAAGGCAGCTGTGGATTATCTCGGTTAGTGTACCTCCTGGGTTACGAATGAAGTTAGCTAAAGCAGTCGTGCTACCTCACTTTATGTATGGTAGCCTTATCTTTCCCAAGCTGGATTCTGTATGTGCGAGGAAAATAACGGTGGCATATAATGATGTCGTTAGGCATATCAACAACCTATCCAGAGGAAGTCACATTTCCAGATACGTCAATTCGTTTGTTGGTACATCCATTGAGACTTATAGTGCAAGGCGTGCTCTTGCCTTTCTTCATAAACTAATACTTGCTAAAAGCCCAGATTACCTACATGAAAAATTAGTGTTTTTGAGATCTAACAGAGGTCTCCAGCTCCTTATACCAAGGTGTGATTCTCGCTTTGGTGAGCGTTCTTTCTTTGTCCAGGCTATTCGTAGGTGGAATTCTCTTCCGAGTCATGTGCGAACTCAGGGATCCAGCGGGGTGTTCTGCAAGTTGATTAAGAACGCAGAATTGTAGTCATGTTTATGGATGCTACACATGTCATTCTCTAAATTTCTCTTGAAATTATTTGTAATTTTTGTTCTTAGCTTAAGATTGATCATTATTGTAATTTTACTTCAGTTGGTATTATAATTAATATTACTTTATTATTATTATTATCGTTCTGACACTCCTGAATTGTGTTTTCTATTGTGTAGTGCTACATAGCAGGTTGTAATCTTCAGCGCTTTTATAATAAATTATTTGATTATTAAAAAAAAAACCCTTTTCCAAAATCCCTGGATAAAGGGTACTTTCCTACTCTTTGGAAGAATTCGTTCATAATTCCTATTCTCAAGTGGTAGCAGCCACGAAATATCGAATTATAGACCAGTTGCGAAGTTGTCTGTTGTACCGAAACTTTTTGAATGAATTATCTATTCTGCAGTCGTTTCTATCTGTAAGAGGCTGGTCTCAACGTATCAGCATGTTTTTCTTGCAGGTTCTACTACCACCAGTCTTGTTGAGTTCATTTCTCATGCTGTCGAGGGCTTCGTTTTCGGCTGCCAAACTGATTCTGTTTACACTGATTTTAGTAAGGTATTTGACAAGCTCTCCCATTCCATTATAAATCTCAAATTAAGAATATTAGGCTTTCCGCAAGCCCTTCTAGTATGGCTCCAGTTTTACTTAGCTAACCGGGCCTACCAAGCTCTTTTTCGTGGATCCAAATCAGCAACCATTGAGGCGTCATCCGGTGCCCCTCAAGGAAGTCATCTTGGTCCTCTTCTTTTTATTCTATCAATTGATGGCATTGTTCACTTGCTAAGACACTGTAGAATATTGATTCAAACTGATGACATCAAATTGTGCCGTCACATAAAGAGTATCGAGGATAGTAAACTTTTGCAGGTTGACCTTGACACCTTTTACTCTTGGTGTGCTAACAACAACCTGGTTCTTAATATTAGTAAAGGTGAAGTCATGACTTTTAGTTGGAGACATGGTCCTATCATTTTTAAACTACACCTTTTCTGATGAGGGTGTCCCTCGTGTAAATTTTGTTAATGATCTCGGGATAAGATTTGATAGTATGATGGATATTTCCACTCATCAACTATATCTCTTCGAGGGTTTTATAAGAAGGTGGTCCAAACAATTTAACAACCCCTTGATTACTAAACACCTATACATTTCTCTTGACAGATCGTTCCTCGAATGTGCATCCCAGGTTTGGTCTCCTCACTATTCTTCGCATGTTAGAACTATTGAATCGGTTCAACAAGGGTTCGTTCGATTCCGTCTTAAGTTACTCAACGTAAGCTCTCTTCACAAGCGTCGTGAGGTGGCCGATGTTGTATTTGTTCATCAACTCCTTAATGGAAAGGTCGACTCAGGTCAGGGCGTCGTTTAGGGGAGTCTTTATGATCTGAGAAGACCACCTCTTTTACAAATCAACTCCTCTAACACGAATTATGATAAATTTGAACCCGTCAATCGCACGTTCATTAATGTTTACAATAATATTAATGTCTTTAGCGTGAGTATTAGTAAAGATGTCCTTAAAAGGAGTCTTTTTAATCTCACGTGACCGCTTATGTTTTCTCTCGTTTGGTGGGTTACATGTTAATTTGGATGTCTTTAATGTTGTAATCTTTTAATTTATCACCATCAGCGCTTGATTGTGCTCAGTAGGTAAATTTTTCTTGGCCTAGCTGAGAAGTGCGCCTTGGCCACTCAACACTTTGCTACTTACGTGCGCATCTCAGATAAGCTCATCTTGCTCAGACCACAGACACATTCACTTTATGGTGGATGAGTTTTTGGAAAGAGAGATATATAGGAATCCTAGATATAAGAACTGGGCAGACTTTCGGGGCAAACTCAGTGACGTATTGAAATGTTCATGCACTGAATCAAATTTACGATGCACTATCTATCCGTGGACTTCTTTCCGGAGGCGGCTACTGTTGCTTAAAACAATAATCCATAGTGGAATAACGGGCTCTATAAGTTGAGATCAGGGCGAACAGACGAGCAAAAAGAAATAGCTGGAGGAATTTCTGCAAGAGTGTCGAAAGCATTCCACAAAGCTTTATCAAAGGACTTATCGGGAGATCTCGGAGCTCGGAAGCTGCCTGGATACAGGCAAACAGCGTGTTTAATCACGAAGCTATTGAGGGGGCGATTAAATGTTTCAAACCATTCAAGTCAGGAGCCAGACATGATCTATCCCATTCTGGTACAGGAGGGCTGGCACCTAGTCACTTCCCACATTTTTATATGCCATCTGTCTGGACGAACGCCATCATAACATTTAAACTCGATAAGTGTCTCGTCTTTTGCCTTGAATACAGTGGAGATAATTGGCACTAGTGCTCAAGCTGGAAGGAACAGCACTAAACAAAGGAGCTGCTCTGGCGGGCTTCTTCAATATCGAAGGAGCCTTCGACAATACATCCTTTGATGCGGCAGCTAAGGCTCTAAGTAGACGAAGTCTAAGTAACACTTTCTGCGACTGGATCGACTCTATGCTGAGAACTTCATAAGAACATAGGGTCGGACAGTCGCAGAAAGTGCTACTTAGACTTATGGTTTCTAATATTGAGGGGTGTCTGGAGGGCACTATAGCAAAAGGTTGTCCGTACGGAGCGGTTTTATCCCCACTTCTGTTGCGCCTTTTCGCCCAAACTTACGCAGACGATGTCGTCCGTCTGTAGTAAGGGATGAAACTGAAGGAGCCATGTCAAGACGTCTGCCTCAAACACCAGATCAGGTATCTAAAGTCTACCCCGACAAAACGATTATGTCTCGTTTCACCAGGAAACGATCACCAGCGCGGCTTTGGGAACCAACACTAGCAGGCAGAACTATAGGCTTTTTACAACAAGCCAAATATTTAGGAGTGGCCCTAGTTGCCAAGCTCAACTGAAATCAGCACATGGATACTCTGATGAGCAGGACGCGCAGATCCCTGTGGTCTTGGCGCAGAGCCCATAAATTACGTGAGGCGTTTAGGGGGGGAGGGAGTCCAGCAGAATCTCACCCAATCTCACGTGTGGCAGAGGGGGGGTCTCGGCAAATATCACGTAATTTTTTTCTCAAGAAACGGTGTAAAATTGCTAGAAAACTGGGTTAAATTAAGTAAAAACTGGGGCCGGTTCGTGTATGTCGAAAACGAAAATTCTTTTTCGTCTCGGGTTCGCGTAAGTCGAAAAAATTGAAAATTTTCGCCTGAAGCCGACGAAAGGCACTCGAAAGCTTTTGGGTTATCGAGTTTTTGCATTAGGACACGAACAATTTTCTTTCGACCTATGCGAACGCTAAAATTTTCGTCGACAAAATTTTTCGACTTCAATTTCTTTTCGTTCGATTATCGTCGTTCGCCATACACGAACCGGCCCCTGTTTCTCCACTAAAGACCCCCATTCTCTTACAGGCCGCCGGTAGGCCAGATCTGCAGACACGGCCCAATGAAGGTCACACAATACTCAGTCTAACTGAGGGATGAGGACTTCAGATATCCGCCTGACATGCCGTGACATGCAGATGACGTCACGACAAAAATGTATGACGGCGTCGATTGAAACAACTTACATGCTACAGCCTGACATCTTTAGGTACAAAAAAATCGCAAAAACCACCTTACATAATTTATGAACGACCCCTGTGGTTTCATATGGGGTTTGCAGCCGAAACCCATGTACAGTATATACACCACCTTGTACTGGATATACATATAGTCTATTAAGGTAAGATTAGGGAATCTCAAATCGCTGTTTACATACGCACTGAGAGTCTCAAGTCTCCACAAATGAGCAAAGTCACTTTGGTTTTTTTAAAAGCCCAAACCCCTTTTATATGTTCTCATTTCCCTTCTTTTATGGTGCGGGCTCCATCTATTAAGAATAATTTAGTTTATCTATAATTGTACTCTTAAAAGTATGTGTGCTTTTCCGTAATTTCTATAAAATAAATAAATAAATAAAATAAATTTTTTTTAACTTCCAAGAATAGGAAGTTATTGTAATCGGTCCGAAAATTGAAATCGAAAATTTCAACGTATTTTCATCTTTCAAGGTCCCAAGAGCATTTTAAGCAAAAAATTGGGAGGAAGTATGTGTGTGTGTGAATGTGCGTACGGATGTGGTCATTTTTTCCTGCACGATATCGCG
This sequence comes from Thereva unica, assembly GCA_949987705.1. Taxonomy (NCBI): domain Eukaryota; kingdom Metazoa; phylum Arthropoda; class Insecta; order Diptera; family Therevidae; genus Thereva; species Thereva unica. The sequence continues at coordinate 21,417,050 of OX465282.1, forward strand.
CGAACCAAACCTGATATCGACATCGTTGAGGTGTCGTTCGAAGCGTATTAACCGAAATATGATCTGAAAAGATTTTCATGAAATTCGGTCCAGCCGTTTTTTTTAAGCGACGTAAGTGATTTTTGTACCTGCACGATATCGCCCGAACCACGAAAGATATTGACTTACTTAAGGTGCCGTTCGAAGAGTATTAGCGACAATATAATCTGAAAAGATTTTTATAATATTCGGTCCAGCGGTTTTTTGGTTTAAATGACTTAAGTGATTTTTGTACCTGCACGATATCGCGCGAACTATAAAAGATATCGACTTAGTTGACGTGCCGTTCGAAGAGTATTAACCAAAATATGATCTGAAAAGATTTTCATAAAATCCGGTCGAGCCGTTTTTTTCTTTAAGCGGCGTAAGTGATTTTTGTACCTGCACGATACCGCCCGAACATATTGACTTACTTGAGGTGCCGTTCGAAGCGTATTAGCGACAATATAATCTGAAAAGATTTTTATAATATTCGGTCCAGCGGTTTTTGTTTTAAATGACTTAAGTGATTTTTGTACCTGCACGATACCGCGCGAACTAAAAACTATATCGACTTCATTGAGGTGCCGAAAAACATTAATACATCAATTTTATATACATTTTCGTCATCCTAATCTTGTAAGTGCGCACATTTAGTTTGACATTTTAGCGAAAATATTGATAAACAATTGTGACAAATTCTCGGTATTATACATATATTCTATATTGCCTATTGTTCATTTATTATTAAAATATCCTATCATAATATTCAACATCCATCATACTGGGAAGTTGATCGTGTGGACCGAAAGGGTCGAACCCACATCCCAACTAGTTTTCTATTTTGAAATGAAAGTGACGTTTGAAACCGTAATCACTAAATGCAATCAGTTACTTATGGAGACATTTAGGTAGGTAATGACCGGGTAAATATAACTCTTATTTTTTGCGGAGGCAGTCAGTAACAAACTAATATTAGGAACTGTTGAAGTTCAACTTTGTGGGATAGTTGAAAGGAAATTGTAATGAACACCTTAAAGAACATCATGGCAGTCTACGAGTATAGTATTACTTCCCCATATTTTTTCATGCCTCGGATAATAATAAGCCACACATTATAATGCATTCTGTGACAACAACTATACCAAACCATCTGCATTTGACAGGCATTGTCTCATACCTTTTGATTGCGATCTACATGTATGCATTTCCCTTCAATGCCGAATGCAAATCCACCCCATCATCCATCAAAAAACGACAACTAATGACGAAAGTAGGCATTTCCATAAAAAATTTTTTTTTAATTTGCCACGTTTCGTTAACTACTTTAAATGATGGCAGTTATCAAAAATCCAAAAATCGTCCAGTCATTCCATTCAAACTACACATTCACACTATCCCCGTGCTGCAGCGGCGGAAACACAGCTATGTACTTTCTTCTACCAGACCAAAAAAGGGATTGTCAGAAATGTTCATGAGTTCATCGGGCGTGGAATAATAAAGCCCCAAAATGAAAGAAAATTCACTCCGCGCATAATTACCACCGATTCAACATGTCAGACAGAAATAATTGACTTGTGTCATGGCAGCTGCAGCAAGTCCATCACACGAGAGAGCGAAGTTAATGCATTTCAAAAGATAGACAACGCGCGTTCCCCAGGCCGGGGTTGTATATATGACAGTTCCCGGTTTTTCGGGGGTTGCGATATAAAATGCAATTCAGGGTGAGAATCCGCCACCATCCCTTTCCCGTGGTCCGTCAATTAAGGCATTACATCATAATCGAATCGTCATCAGGGCAAAATTACTGTGATTGACAGGATTTGTGTGCGTATACATATAGTCCATGGTGTACGGTTTTATATTCATCCCCCAGCGGGAGGAGCGCTATTTCTTAAATTGTGAATGGATGTATGATACTTGTAATTGACAGGAACCACTGTGCTAGAGAGCAGCTATATCCCGCAGGAACCACCCTCATATTTCTTGAATTTAGTCTCCTGTGCCTGAGTTAAGTAGACCTGAATATCTTCATCAGATTCATTCCGCTTTTCCTGCTTGTATGCGATATCTGACAGGACGGAGACATTTATTTGACGTGTCTCCAGGGCTAAACTTGAAAAGTATATCGGCAAACAGTTTTCCTGTGAGCTAAATAACAGCCCAAAAGGAGACGAGATATTGTATATACTATACATGCTACCCTACTACTTGATGGATGTATGGATTTTGGAAAAGGCAGTCATGATTATGGCAATGGCTATGACAACGACTACCACCACAATGATGATGATGATGATGATGATGATGACTTCTTATATATAGTGGGAATCTAAACATTTGGTGTAAATCTGGGACGATATTAAATTTAACCCCACTTTTGTTTCTCTACTATATGTGCGAGAATCTTGGTCCATGAATATGTTAGAATGCATCTTAGGACTCGTAATCCCTAATGTATACTCAAGAAGTAGCTCAACATTAACAGCATGTGACATAACAACGAAATTCTCTCATATTGCTTGTAGCTTTAGGCACTTGGGGTATGTGTGGATGACAGGATGGGGTGATTGGTGGCTAAGTAGCCTCAGTGATTGTCAGGATGAATTTTTGGTGAAAAAAAAAGAAGAAATAATAATATCAGAGTGCATCCAACTGAAAAATATTTCATTCTAGGAATTAATTAAAGGAAAATTATGTTAATAAATAGTGATGGTGGCCCAAGTAATATATGAAAGACAGTGGTCCAAATAAATTAATAAACTCAAATGACATAAGTAAACTTATAGATAAGTCCTTTGTACATACATACGTATGTTTCTATACATAGCAAAACAATTTCGTATAAGCTATAAGCTATGGCCAGTCTTACTTCAATCTCTGTTACATAGGTCAATTGATCGGTATCTAATCATATAGAAAATATCAAAAGCAATCCAGAGAATGCTGAAGAAGAAAATGAAAACATATTGTGCTTGAACTCTAGAGTTTACTCAAGCTCATAAATACTGATTATGAAAAGTATCAGTACAAAAATAATGAAATTTCTAGAGATTTCAAGCAATTGCAACAGGGTGGGAAAAAAGAAAAGGCGAAGAACTACGTGTCTGCAAAAAGGACATAGAACTCCTAAGTGACATATGGACCATGTCACTTGTCAGAAGCTGATTGATAACTTTTGAGATGAGTGCCGAATCGGTTACGATAACAAAAAAGGTTCTCCTCAAGGAAGCATCCGCCTCATCTAGTAAAGAAAAAAGATTCTCTAGAGCCTACGTGCCTATTGTCCTATAAGCCAGAAGACCCTGTGGATCACCTATCGATTCTCCAAGAACTAAAGCCAATCTGGACTTGTAGAAAGCATTTATGACTTTTATCACACGTCGGTCAGAAAGACAGCATGGATACACCTCTTTTAACATAGCAAGGCCTTTTGGTATACGGACGTTTCCAAACCCTTAAATGGGGTAGAACTGGGCTATATGGCACAAGAATGAAAATATGTTCTCGGATAGTCAAGCTACCTTATTGGCCATTAAATTCCATCGAGTGTCACGGAATTCTGTGTTAGATTGCTTCGTTTCTTAGTCCCACCCTAAATAAGAGGTTGTAATCGAGGTGATGTCGAATGTAGGATTGGTATATCAGGGCAGTGGCTTATGGCTGGAGCAGGAACCTGTGCCTGGATGGTTGTTTTGCGATTTGGATTATGTGGTGATTCCATCGTAGATCTTTCCGTATTGTCCGACCTAAGACGTAAAGGCATAGGTCAAACGTGACACTGATGGAAAGATGTTGCTGTTTTAATAAAAATAAAAGGTTAATGAAGGATACCGTCCCCAGTCCTGGTACCAGCCCGTTAGCTTTTTTACAACATGATCCAATTCCTTATATAGAGTTTGGTATTCTTCTTCTTGTTTTCTTGTGGTAAATATTTTTCTAAACCCTCGATCTCAACTAACACAAAACTGTGGCTGTTCAACTCCAACGTTAGGGCAGTACTTTTGTACGGTTGCGAAACATGGAAAGTCACCCAATTCATCACAGCGCGCCTACAAGTCTTCATCTACAGATGCCTGCGTCGTATCCTAAAAATCCGCTGGCAGGATAGAATTTCAAACGAAGAACTACAGCGCCGTGCCGGCCAAGAAAGAACAGACGACCAAATCAGGCGAAGGAAATGGAATTGGGTTGGTCACACCATACCAATCTAGCCAAACAGGCCCTTGACTGGAATCCGCAAGGATCCCGTCGAGTCGGAAGACCTAGGACAACGTGGAGGAGAACCCTACTAGCAGAAGCCGCAACAATTGGGAGATCCTGGTCCAAGCTGAGAGCTGTCGCGCAAAACAGAGTCCGCTGGAGGGCATGAGGGTTTAAAAGAGCGTAAAGAAGAAGAAGAAGAAGAAATATTTTTGTACCCATATTTTTGTTGCTGCTGAATTTAAATTGTCTTCTTCCTCATACAAAATTAATCCGATCATTAATAACTTTTTATTATTAAATTTTGGTACTCGAAATAATAATTCAAATAAACAATACGGAATACGACAAGGCTGTATCTAATTTTTCTTGGACAAGCGAAAATTTCCGTAACGTTAACGTTTTGTTTAAGTGTGAATCAACAGCATAATTCACGTACCTTTGCCGGTCAACTGGAGCCTTAAACCCCGTATCGTCCACTGGCTCTATACAGCTGTAATCAGACCCATACTTATGCATGGCACATCGGTATGGTGGACTGCACTACAGAAGATTACGTATCGTAAGATACTGGAAAGAATCCAAAGAACAGCTGAGCTGTGTATCAGTGGTGCAATGAGAAGCACCCCTACAGCTGCGCTGGATGTCTTATTGCATCTTACTCCTTTGGACATACACGCCGAGCAAATGGCAGCCTGGTCGGCTGCCAGGACAAAGGCTTCTCTTGGATGGACTCCATACTCATATGGCCACTCATCCATTCTTAGGAAGTTCGCCATCGCTGGGAACAACCTAGACTATACTACACCTACGTGGACCTTGGAGAAAGGTTTCAATACCATAATTCCGGCCAGATATGACTGGACAGATGGTGTTATCCCAACTGGGTCATTATGTATCTTCACAGATGGCTCAAAAATTGGGAACAGTGAAGGCTCTGGTATCTTTTCCGAGGCATTAAATATAAATACCTCTCTTCGTCTACCCGACCACTGCAGCGTCTTCCAAGCGGAAGTAAGTGCGATCTGGGAGGCTCTCGAATGGTTGAAGATAAATAATATATCTCATAAGAATATATGTATTCTATCGGATAGCCAAGCGACCCTCAAGGCTCTTAATTCTCTCGTCACAACATCCACGACTCTTCTGAACTGCCGCCGGTCTCTGTGTGAGACTGCCACTCAGTTTGATATACTCACTGTGTTGGGTTCCTGGACACAATGGGATTAGGGGAAACTGTAGGGCAGATGAGCTTGCTAGACAATGAACCGAAGTGGAAAGGACACCCAACTTAACCCGAATGGGAATTCCCTTAGCAACCTATAAACTAGCTGTGAGAAAAATCAGCTTAGCTCGAGCTGGGCTGAGATGGACCACAGCAACTGTTTGTCGCACTCTCCATTCAGTGTGGCCAACTTTGATCGCAAAGCGCTCAAAATCTCTTGTTCAGTTGAACAAAAAGGAGATAAGCCATGTGGTCAAGGTGCTGACTGGTCACTGTCCCTTCGGCCCACACGCCGAAAGATTAGGACTTCCCCACAACGACTTATGCAGAAGTTGTGGTAATGAAGAAGAGGAAGAAACTGTCTCCCATCTTCTCTGCACATGCCCCGCCCTAGCAAGGAAAAGAGGGACCTTCCTTGGCTCACCTTTCCTTGCTGGATTGAGCGAGCTGCAAAATATTGACGTCACTAGACTCAATCGCTTTATCAAAAGCTCAAAATGGCTTGAAATGGCCTGAACTATGTCCTAACACTAGAATGGCATCACAATGGGCCCAACAGCGTGCCTAAGTGGGCTCCCTGGTGGGGGCAGCCATTTCAACCTAACCTAACCTTTGCCGGTACTTGACGGTACTTTTACGGTCCGTAAAATGCAAATCGACCAAAATTCAGCAAACATACGTAAAAACTCCTAAAAATTCGTGTTGAACAATCTTATTAATTATCTTATTAAAGACATCAATGATTGCGTTTTAAAGATTACCCGGAATAACCATGTAGTCCTTTCACGCTAATTAAACAGCAATACAAGGCTTATGAGCCGCAAACTTACTCAGACGTTTGGTCTGCCACCAGGGGTGAATTGCTGCGAATGCCCACCACTTCAAAGCTATTTCATTTACTTTGCCATTTAGTTTTACAAAAAAGGTGTAATTCAGACGCTTTAAATGCAAGGCACCTCTAGTAGTTTAATGATGTAAAGTCCTTATCCTGCAGCTTCTTAGGCGTCCATTACAGACTCTTGCAAGCGTCAATCAATTCCATAAGTCATGATTTAGGTTTTAATGATAACGTTTTGATGGAATGTCATGTCATACCCAAAATTTCACAGATAATGCACTTGTTCACTCAATACATATAATATAGATATTCATAAAAGAAAAGATTTTCTTGGAATTTTGATTTTTAGTTTATATGATAGCCTATGCTCATGTGTTACCCTTTGTACTACTAGTCCGTCATGTCGTACTCGTCATGGTGCAATGTCTAATAATAAGCTTAGCTCGAGGGATAAAGAGAAGAATAGGATTGTTTATGGGAGTCGGGTGGGCGTTGGAGGAGGAGGTTAACCTTGCGATTGAACTCTTGGGTGTTGAATGAGTTCGGGAATGCTGATTGTGGTAGGTTGCTCCACAGTCGAATTGTTCTTGTTAAAAACGAATTAAGCCGGAGTGTGCACGAAGATAACTGATATAAACTGCTGTAGTATGCTTTCCTATGCTCGTGTTCACAGGAACTCACTTGTTTGGTTTCGCCCCTTTGCTCTGCACTTTCATCGCTGCTTTGCTCTCTGCTTCAGCGTAAGAGTGAGCCGAGCGCGAGAAATGTTGCGGTGGGGTGAGCAAATGGTTCTGTCACTAGAGAGAGCGCGGTTATGCATCTTGTCCAGCCAAGCTAAGGGGGTTCTCGGAGGCTCGGCCGAAATATACGAGTATAATTCAAGGCGGGGACGAATGTAGGACTTGTAGATTGTATTCATATCTGACGGCAATTTACACCGTTTAAGGAATCACAGTCACTGTCATGCTTTCTAAGCAATTTGGAATATGTGGTTATTCCAGAATAGATCTTCGGCTAATGCTATGCCTAGCTATGCCACTGAAAGAGAAGGAGAGTAGGTGTTGGTTCTTGAGGCCCCAATCATGAATTAGTTCGATGTCCCTGTTGATTGAGTTTACGATGATGCAGACAAGGTCTGGCGCATGCTTGCGTTGCATTATCGAAGCCATAGGAGTAACGTAGAGCAGGTCTTTTATAAAAACTATGAAGAGAGATGGTGATAGATATGGTTTGATTCGACGCCATTCAATACTCCCTTGATTGAACGGTCAGAAAGAAAGCGTTTAATCCAGTTCTTTTGAACAGAGTCAATACCAATAACTTTGAGTTTAGTCAATATAGCGGGGTGCCATACTCTATCAAAAGCCTTGAAGATATCTAGAGTAACCAGACCAGATTCAACAAATCGGTGTATACTTTTGTTAGGCAAACAAGGTGGTCGCCAGTAGATCTTTTTGATCTAAGGCCGTTTTGTCGTCCAATATTTGGTGACATTCAAGATATCCCCTAAGCGTCTTGTTTATTATTGTCTCCATGACTTTGGAGAGAAAAGAAGTAATTGCTATAGGGCGGTAGTTAGCGGGTTCACTAGCATCACCTTTAAGCTGAACGTGCCACGATAGATACCAGAAAAGTATGATAGGGCGAAAAGTTTTGCGCAAAGGTTTAGTTAAAGGTGAGGCACATTTATTAAAAACCATAGAAGAATATTGTCGATGCCAATGGATTTGTTGGAGTCTAGCACTCTTTCACTTATACACTTCACGCGTCCTGAAGAAAACTCTGTCCGTTGAGTGGGTGGAACACTCGACTGCAGGGTGCTGCATGTCAGCATCGGATAAGAAAGAATTTGAGGCGACAGAGATGCAAATGGGTCGGCTTTGGGTTTGCTTTCTGTTATCACCTGCTTATTGTAAATGAACGGAGGCGTTGTATTGTGAAGTGAAATTCTTTCTGATGGAGGTTACCAAATACCAGAAGTTTTTACTGCCAGCAGTGGGGTTAATGAGTTTACCTCTCAGCCTGTTATCGAACAATTCTTTGACTTTCCTGATGGTGGATTTACTGGAATTTCTCGGTAGGCGGCTTCTTTGGTTTTAATTGCGTTCATACATTCCCGATTAAACTATTCTTGCGGCCTAGGCTTTATGGATTTGAAGGAACCACCCAACTAACAAACTCTCCAGAGCAAAACTATTGTGAAATTAACTCATAAGACCCTCTCAGCAACCTTCGATAGTCTCAGAACTGTGGGAGATTGTTAAACAGTCGAATTGTTCTACGGGGGATGTAGTGTATGAGAGTGGGCCGAACGGGCTAGTCTTGTGTTGCGGAAAAAATATTGCCATGCATGCAGATGGCATCACACTTCTAGCTCATATATGCTGCAGAAAATTAATAGCAGGAATAAGACTTGGTTTCACGGGAAATATAAAATTAAATATGAAACTAGTTGGGATGTGGGTTCGACCCTTTCGGTCCACACAATCAACTTCCCAGTATGATGGATGTTGAATATTATGATTGGATATTTTAATAATAAATGAACAATAGGCAATATAGAATATATGTATGTATAATACCGAGAATTTGTCACAATTGTTTATCAATATTTTCGTTAAAATGTCTAACTAAATGTTCGCACTTACAAGATTAGGATGACGAAAATGTATATAAAATTGATGCATTAATGTTTTTCGGCACCTCAATGAAGTCGATATAGTATTTAGTTCGCGCGGTATCGTGTATCGTGGACCGAATATTATAAAAATCTTTTCAGATTTTATTGTCGCTAATACGCTTCGAACGGCACCTCAAGTAAGTCAATATCTTTCGTGGTTCGGGCGATATCGTGCAGGTACAAAAATCACTTACGTCGCTTAAACAAAAAAACGGCTGGACCGAATTTTATGAAAATCTTTTCAGATCATATTTTGGTTAATACGCTTCGAACGACACCTCAACGAAGTCGATATCAGTTTTGGTTCGCGTGATATCGTGCAGGAAAAAATGACCACATCCGTTCGCACATACACACACACACACATACTTCCTTCCAATTTTTTGCTTAAAATGCTCCTGGGACCTTGAAAGATGAAAATACGTTGAAATTTTCGATTTCGATTTTCGGACCGATTCAATAACTTCCTATACTGGGAAGTTAATAAAAATATTTAAAGAAATGAAAAAGGTCGAGAATATAGTATCCACTGCCAAAACATATTAGAACACTACCACATAGAGGCTCAATTAAAACCTGCAAAGGAGCACAAAAATAGATTAGAGCTGAAAAGAAGAAAATTGAAAAATATGAATCTAATGTCCATGCTAGGCTACGAGAAGTAAAGTGAAGATATCGGAAAATTAAAACCTAGTTCAAATCAATGAGAAATATTCGTCTGTATTATTGCACTGTCTCCATGGCAACATCGAAATCAATAAGCTTTAACTGCAATACTTGATTAAATTCTTAATTAGCTAGAAATACACAACTCAACTATGTACACAAGACTTTGTAACGCCCACACCAGCTAAACAAACTAAATTCTGTTTCAAGCTCAATTTACTTTAAAAGCGATCGAATATTAATTAGCATCATCAGTTAAACACCAAAAACGAAACAATGAACATTTTACCAGCAATAATTTTTGGATACCTTCTAACTCAAGTTTACTCCGCTGATGATATAACATCTCGTATCTACGGCGGTGCAGCTATTGGAATACCCTCTCACGATGAAGATGGACCAACATATGAAAACGACGGACAACAACCTTACATGGCTTCAATTCAAAGACGGGAGCCAGGACGTCACTTCTGCGGATGCGCGTTAATAAAAGCCGATGTTGCTCTAACAGCTGCTCACTGTATCGAAGGTGAAAATGTAGAGGATCTTCTAGTCGTTGCTGGAACTGTAGTCAGCAAGTGGAAGGCAAATTGGAATCCATCAGCTCAACAACGTTCAATAAAGACAACCTATGAACATGTCGACTACATGAATCCAAGTGTGAACGATATTGCAATAATAATCTTGAACGAACCTTTTGAACTCAATAAGTTCGTCAATATTATCAAGCTACCCGAATATGAAGATCGCAATAGTTTTGTTGGTAAAACGGTCAGACTAATGGGATGGGGTAACACAGAGAAGTTTATCCAATCTCACTTTTTACTCTATGCTGATGTTAAGGTTGTACCCAATTCAGAGTGTGCCAGTGGAAGAGATTGGCCGATTTTGGATACTATGTTATGTGTTTTAGATACTAGTGGAAAGAAAGGTGCTTGCATTGGTGATTCTGGTGGTCCAGCTGTTTTGATGCCGAGCAGTGATCCGAAGACTCATTTGTTGGTTGGAGTTACATCTAGTGTTATTGCTAGTCAAGTTATTTACAATGGTAATTTGTACAATGATTGTACTCCTAATAGAGGAGCGATTTACACTAATGTAGCTGCGTTTAGAAAGTGGATAGATCCTAAGGTTTAAATGAAATTGTTTAGTTTTGTGAATATAGATTTTTTTTTTTAAATGTTAGTATTTGTTTTTTATCTGAAAATATTAAAATTTATGCCAATATAGTCATAGTCTGGAAGTTAAAAAAAAAAATCTATTATTTTCTAGCTAAGGTTACATCACCAGTTATTTAAATAGTGCAGTGAATCTATAGGGTTTCCGAAAAATATTTTTGAATTCGGAAATTTTTTTCTTTCCAAAATTAAGGAAGCCAATCGTAAGTTTTCCACCGTAAGCTTGATCCCTCTCTTCTAGTTAAAGAACTTATTAAATCCAAAGTCACTTTCGTTAATCTTTCTAAAAATGTTTCTTTCTTGTTTGCTTCCTTCTCTGGCTAGTATAATATACCAAAGGATTTGCTTAGAATCGAAGGATGGTAAAATAACTATAATTAAAGCGTACTTCAAATACCTTGGATCTGTGATACCATGAGGCCAAAAGTTAAATATTATTTAACTTTTGGCCTCATGGTATCACAGATCCAAGGTATTTGAAGTACGCTTTAATTATAGTTATTTTACCATCCTTCGATTCTAAGCAAATCCTTTGGTATTGTGAAGGACTTAAATTTATATGACAATCTGAGATGCGTAAACAATAGAGCAGCGGAATTGCAACCCTTAAACTCACAAATGACATTCCCAATTTGTTTTCTCAAAGGCTTTCGGTATCTCACCCTGCATCTTTAAAAACTGTCCTACCAAGATCATTTCTCTACACTCCTAAATTTGGTTATACGATTTTCTTTTTCTTCTGTTTAAGTGAGGTACAAGGTAAAAATTAACGCGGCCACTCACTATTGTACTACGCCCTTTACCTCATATTTGTATTCCATACCCGTTTCTTATGAAGAGGTTCAGAAATCTACCAAGTGGCTTGTATATTTGATTTCACTGTTCGAAGTGTAGACTCCTCCCTCCCGCTTCGTATCATACAAAAATGATAGTTCAGAGCCTAGTGCCTAGTAGTGAAGCCAACAAGTAATCTGAAGCCAGGCCAACAAGTGTCCTGTCATCAAACCAGCAAATTTCCTGACATCCTTTCCACCGCTCTCAAATAATTACTTAACCGCATTAGGAGACGGCACAGAAAGGAACCGCTTAGGGCTCCATACACTTACAGGCGTGGCCCGATGAAAGCCACACATTACTCAGTCTGGTTGAGGGACGAGGATTTAAGACTTGATTCCCCACAGGCACACGCCTAAGGCGACAGTTTCGCGTAGCAGGTTGTTAATTAAAGTGTAAGAATGTTCAAGGCCTCAACGAAAGTTTCACACTGAACCAAAGTTCAGAATCTTCAGGCCCGGAATTACGATAAATGCTCAGACACAAAGAATTTCGTCAGTTCTGCTGGATTCAGGCCTGCCGGTGGACCGTAAGTATGTAGTAATACTTGGCCTCAAGGCAAGAAATCTTCAGGTCACGGTCTGCCGGCGGCCCGGGAATGAATGGGCGCCTTTGGAGTTGACCCATCAAAGCACAGATTTCCAGCTTTTGGTTTGTTTTATTCATATCCGAGAGAGGAGATGCTTAAACGACAGTGTAAAATGTACCTACTACTATGCAGCTGCCGACATCATAGCTTTACATATTGGCTTGGTACGTCGTGAAAGGTGTGCTTCCTACTACCATTGTTCGTTGGTTATCTAGAGGCACCAGGAGTAGATGATGGTTCAATTTTGGACCAGTGAGGTATCAAGTTCAAGAAGTACCGCGGCCGCCTGTTCGACTAATTATACTTTTGGCATTTCCAGTAAGTCAAATTCATAGTAAGACCGCTTGAACAGGTTCAACAGTTTGTCTAAAGATTTGTCACTCAGACTTATATAAGTCAAGCAGTGTTGCAGCAAAATAACTATTATACCCTGTTTCTCGCTATAGCGTAGCAATCGGAGAACATGAGAAGTTGATTTGTCCTACTCGAGATAGAGCTTGTAAATTGTATTTCTGGCATCCTTTCTGCTGCACCTCAAAAATTAACTGGCCGCTTTGCCAGAGGGTCCAAGAATAAACCACTTTTAGTTTACCAAGCCAAGATTGGACCTTCACTGTTCGGTGTATTTTATAATATCACGATGTTCCAGGGTCCTACTCACCAAACTAGTGGATGTGGTAATAGCCGGTTCTGCATCGATGAAACCAGTGCAAGAACCCCCCCCCCCCCCCCGAGTGGTCTAGACGAACACTTTTTGTTGCTATAAAGGTTAATCGCACGGGACCACATAGGGGTGATCCCATTGAATGTAAAAAGTCATTTAGGAAATGCTGGATCTCCAAAACTAATTTGAACAGATTGATTGCCTGTGAAATAGGCTTGTTAGTCATCAGAGTGACACAGTGAGTGATTAGAAGATCCGCTTGTTAGTGTAGGCCCTTTTTTGCATGCCAATATAGTGTACACCCACCCACCCCACCCACCACGTGGCTTTCCGTGTCTCCTTTGTAGTGATTTTTCCTTCATTTTCTTTGGAAGCCTTTGCCGAAGTTGCGCTTCCTCACCCGCTTTTATAGAACGCTTGTGGGCTTCCGGAGCTCTTTTGGCCTATTTCTACCGGAGTATTCTTATCCAGGTGCACTTTTTGTGCTCTTTTTTCTCCTCCCGTCTTCTCCTGCGCCTAGACACCAAGACTTCTTCCGGCCATTGAGGTTATCCATGAGCTCTTTTATTTGGGCTCGCAGTTTCTGGAGAGTGTCTTCCCCCTTTGTTAGCGTCGTCCCCCACACTGGATGTAGTGTCGGTATCACTTATCCTACTTACCTTTTTAAGTTCGCTGAGGCTGCTTAGTAAAGTGGCAATTCTAATAAATAACTTTTCCATGATGCAGTCTTCCGGCCGTTGTGTGAGACGCGACCTTCGCGGAACTTCCAAAAGCCTCTTCTTCTTTTTTGTAGGGCGCGATGATTTTTTTGCCACTGGAGACTGATGATTGGTACTCCTCCTTCTACGACATTGGGGTATATATCCCTACCCTGAATTTTCTTCCTTTATTTGTACTCATCTTATTAGTTTTTGTGTGTTCTTTATCGCCTACCCGCATAAAACAACTAATGAATAGGAATAGGGATGTACAGCAGGGAGTATATTTAGGACAGGTAAACAAGGTAGAGAAGACGACTGTCTGCTAAGTTCTACATTGCATTACCCAGAGTGATCCCGAAAAATGGGCTGGACACACATACTTGGAGCCCGTCGTCACTCACCTCAACACACCAATCTCACTATTAGGAAAACATATGGGGTCCTGTTGAATCGATGGTTTTATTTTGTTTTGTTCAAAAAGGCGGCCCATATCAATTTAGGGAAAGACTCAACTAAGGACAGCTTTTTAATTTTTCTCTATTGTAGACTCGGGCTTCGGCAACAAGCGTCAAGTGGTCTTTATTGATTCCATACGCCAATATGTATCGATATGTATCTACCTCGAGCATGGACGTCTGTTCTGCACCAGTATAGACCGATATACTTAAACACTTTGCTGCTCTCAAAACCTTTTAAAAATAGTAATGTAAATTTTCCTCACTTCAATTCTTCGCACGTTGCTTTATCAATCTTGTCCAAATTTGGCGTGATATATTTCTATTTGCTGATGCTGACTGCAATATGAAATAAGCCAAGTCCCTGAACAAAAAGCCTAAACTACTTAGAATGGCCCATTGTTGATATTCTATATTGTAGTATTACGATCGATTGAACTTTCTGTCGAATATGGCCAAATTTGACTATCATATTCACACAACGCAGCTCCGGCAGCTAAATTTTCCACACCTTTTGTAGTTGATTCAGTTGATGATCAAAAGTATTCTATTTGTAGATCTATTGTTATTGTTATCATGTAGGTACATAAAAGAAAAAAATTCAATTGTTTAAAATTTATTGGGTCTGCTTACATATAAAATTGATAAGTTGTTTTGGTCGCAGCCACCCATTTGGTATTTGATCATTCTTCTAACTAGTATTGCAAAATATTCGCTTAAAATTTCAATGAGGCATAATATTAGTACAAGTTTTTATTCATAATAAAACAATACCAAAAATATTGGAGTGCCAGTAAGATCACCAATCAGCTGATCAAACAAAATTTTTATCCCATTGAGAAAATCTTCTATAAAACGCAAAACTATCGAATGACTTCTTCAGTTACTAAACGATCCTTGTAAAAATGCTCCGCGTTCTCGAAACTGTAATCCTTGCTTCTCTAGTGGCTTCAGTATATTCAAACGATGTTACATCCCGAATCGTTGGAGGTACTGCAGCCGGATCCTTTTCCCAAGATGCCAACGGTGCCACCATTGTTAATAACTTAGGTGAATATCCATACTTAGCATCACTTCAGGTCCAAGGTCACGGCCATACTTGCGGATGTGTTATTGTCAAGCCTGATGTCCTCCTGTCAGCAGCCCATTGCACAAGAGATTTCCGGAAGGAGCAGCTAACGGTGATTGCAGGTTCAATGGTGGTTGATCCAAGCAGGTTGAATCCGTCAGCTCAAATTCGTTCCATCTCGAGGATTGACAGTAATGAATTGTTTAACGTAACATCTCTATTTGCTAATGATATATCTGTCATTTGGCTGGACGAACCGTTTGAATTGAACGAATACGTCAACACTATAAAGGTTGTTGAAGAGAAGGATCAGGGAAGCTTCATTGGAGAAACTGTCAGGATCATGGGCTGGGGCGTCACTGAAAGACTTAGGCCATCTCTTAACTTATTGTATGCTGATGTTCAAGTGGTTGAAAATAGTATCTGTACTGCCATGAGGACATTTACAGTGATCGATAGTATGATGTGTCTGCTTGAGCCAAATGGTGTTAAAGGAGCATGCCTTGGTGATTCTGGTGGACCCGTAGTGCTAAGGCCAACTGAAGATCCAAAAACTCATGTTCTCTTGGGTGTCACATCGAGTGTTCAAGCTGTAACAATCTTAATCCAGGGTTCTCCCGCAGCCGCTTGTTTACCAAAGGCTGGAAGTGTTTATACAGATGTTGCTTCGATGAGGCCATGGATTAATAAACGTCTTAGTCTGTAAGCTGTTTGTGCAAATATATACTTCATAAATACATTGATGAACATTGAAGAAATGTGGCTTTTATGATAAGTTAGATAAGAAATTTCGTTAGTGCGTCTAAATCTGCTGTTGTGTTTATAGATAGTTTATAAATCTTTATCCATGTTTGTGCAATAATTTCTATGAAATCTGTAAAAAAAAAGCTTAGTATTACTGAATTCAAATCTCAGCCAAGCTCGCCGCTGTTCAGTGTGTGATCTGGAGACGGCTGCCACACAACTTACTGAGCATTGGTCCCATGCTACCATAACAGCAATACTGTCTAATCTTTCCAATCATCGTAAGAATGGAATAACTGGTTTACTGCTATGCGTATAAAGGTAGGTAAGTTCGTAGGAGCGGCTGTCCTATACAATCTGAAGGCTGGATACAAATGGTGTTGAGTTGTGCCGTTTTGTGTTCGCAGTCAGCAAAAACTTTTTTGTAAAAGAGGCAAACTAGGAGAGATTTTAGATCCAGCCAGTCAGTGGATATTATTCTAAATCTTTAATCTGGTTGAATGATGTCCAATTGACCAGTATCTCATATTTATCGACAAAATTCTGTCAATATCCATCCGCAATAGGTGAAGCGATCTCTGATTATTTTAACAAGGTCAACCCTTCCTAGCCTTGACGCATGACTATAGGCTCCTTCATCTAAAGCCACCTACTGAGAGAAAGTACATGCAGATGTCTGTGTTTATCTTACACAACGGCTTCTGTAAATTCTCTATAGGAATGACTACGAAAGTTGTCCCTGTCTCACACTGTCCCAGGGGTCACAGAGCGGAAGACAAGCTGCTAGCCGTTATGGACAAATTGAAAATACTGAATATCGACATTTATAATTGCAAAGGATAACCTTATAATAATGCTAGCAATTGGGGAGTATAATGTCCTGCAGGCTAAGATCAGTATATAAATGTACTTGTCTTGCGCCCCTATGGGATCATCCCCCTATCGGAAGGACGATGCCAATGCCAGCCTTAATAAAGAGTAGATCGGGACGTAATTATGCTCTTGAAGCTCCGGTTATATCTACAGACAATGAGCGTGCCAGACACATGTTGCGCCCCGATAGACGTCGTTTATTCGCATCTAGCGTACCCTATCAGACGACAGATACTAGTTATTTTTTTGTTGAAACTGTTCAAACACTTCTCAGTGGAAGGTATCCATGAAAAAATGTCTGTACGGCTCCGAACCTCTATACATACTACCGGGAAGACACCCACAGACACGTACAGACATAAATATTCGTCTTGCAGATAATACTGTAAATACTGGCTGGGTACGGCCCGTGTCTGTTCACGTCTGTGCGGTCGTGCCACGGTAGATGTGAATATGTTATTGCATACTGTATAGAAGAATATTATTTTGGCTGGCGCGGCGCGTGTCTGGCACGCTCGATGGCTGTAGATATGTACGCACCTTTAAACGTAAGTATGTTACAGTGGCGGATCCAGGGGGGGCCATTGGGGCCATGGCCCCCCCCCCCAAACCAACAAGTATCACTACTGTTTTAAAAAAAATTAAATTAAAAAAAAATTGTTCAGGTATTGTTGCATGGTGGCGCTGAATTCAAATATCATTTTAAATAATTTAAATAATTAAAATAATTTAACAAATATCATTTAGTGCATTTAGATATAACTATATGTAGCAGCTAAACCCTGCTTCATCACAGTGGCCATAAAGGCACAGGCGTAACATTATAAATAGTGCATGCATATAGTGGCGAACAAAAGCATTTAAATAGCGAAAATTCGTTAACTATAAAATAAGTATAAAATTGCTGAAATCGTGATATTACAAATTAAGTATGGCGCTTTGTAATTGAAATTCCATAATAAATTATTTCTACAAAAAAAAAAATAACAAAAAAGTGAACAGTTAAAAGTCAAGAAAGAACAAAAATCTACGTACACGTCCATTTATTTTGTAGAAACAAATTCATTAAGCAAATTCCATCAAATGTTTTTGTACAAAGGATTAATCTTATTTTGACTTGCGACTTCTTGGTTTTAGTAATTGTTCTATGCGATGTCCTGGGAACTACACAACAACTCAGTACTCTTTTGCAGTCTGAGTCGTTAGACTTGGTTTGTGCAAATGATGCTCTTCAAGATGTGTTGGCTATTCTACAGTCACATCGAGAAAAAGCATCTGAATGCTTTAAAAACCTATTCGTGGAGACGTAAATGATTACAGAAGAAAGAGGTATTCAAATTACCACTCCACGCAATTCCTCAAAAGCCCGACAAGAACATCGATCTAATCCACCGGCAGATAACGTGGAAGAGTACTACTTGAGGTCAGTTTATATCCCGGTCTTAGACTACGTTATTGCAGATTTGAAAGAACGTTTACCTAAAGATACCTTAAAAAATTCTTTTAATCTGGCCATATTCATTCCGAGCCGTATAACTGATAGCAGCGAAGATGTCAATAAAGCATTGTCATTGACAATCCAATATAAGGATTTCCTTGAAGATGTAAGGGGAGCTGTATCCTTTAAAATGAAAAGGAGTATGAAGCCTGGAGACAAAAATGGAACCGACAGAAGTTCCTTACCCGAAACTGCTGTTGCGACATTCAGTTATTGTAACAAGGATCAGTATCCTATCATCAGCACAATGATACAGATATTGCTTACGCTTCCATCAAGTGTTGCGACAGCTGAACGATCCTTTTCAACATTACGTCGTATTAAAACATGGCTGAGGACCTGCATGGGTGAAGACAGGCTTACGGGTCTAGCCCTGCTAAATATTCACCATGATATCCATATGAATATTGATAATATTATCGAAAGATTTGCTAAACAAAAAGTAAGAAGACTTAATTTTATTATTTAAATAAATAAAAGTTAAGTTAAGTTATTTCAATAACTAAAAACAAAATCTTTGTGTTTTTATTTATATTTGTGAAGCTCTACAACCCTCCGTCAAAAGCTTAAAAAATTCGCCAATGGATGAGGATGGCCCCCCCCAAAATGAATTTCTAGATCCGCCACTGGTATGTTAACCAAAAAGCTTTGGTTAAAAATGGAGCGAAAGTATTGTTGGATCAATTAAATAATCTAGAAACAGCTGATTATCAGAATTTTAGGGATCAATTCTAAGTCAATTTATTATAGTTTCTAAAATTCTTCAAGGCGTCAACACAGATGGAGTGATAGTTTCCAGTCTCTACGAGTAACTTACCACTCCCATAGAAAACAAACGGGAATCTTGAAGCGGCTGGTAAGATAAAATCCACAGAAGAATACAAAGCGATCACAAAAGAATTATTAAGAAGACGGAACGACAGGATCAATGTTGTGAGGGACAAGTATTGTTAAAAGACGTGACATATAATATCTTTTTGCAATATGCACCAATTCGTCCAACAAGATAGACGCAAATCTTCATATCATGTAGGGCTTAGCCAAAATCACATGACTCTCTCGGTCTATTCACCAATTGGAAGTCTGTAGCTGAAAAAGTCAATTGCGCACGCACGGTGCATACCGTAGTAACCGCCAATGTCGCATTCTCAAGGCCCCGTAACAATGAGACCTAGAAACTGAACATAATAAAGCTGCATCAGCAAAAGCTAGGTAGAAATGAACTCTTGCTTCGTTGCATTCTCCTTAGGCCGGTTGCCTACTAAACTGGTGTGGTAGTGGCGTGGCGGTCTAATAGGAAAAATGTATTCCCGTAAAATCGAATGAAATAGCGCAAATTGAAGTAGAGTGGTGTGGAATCTGGCATATGGCGTGGCATCACTTGATTCAACAGTTCTCCAACATGTTTAATTTTTGAGTGGTAAGTGGCAATGGAGCCACTTCTCGTTGATGTTGAATCACTTACTCGAAACGCTGCTTGCCATTTCGATGTGCGCATAATAACTCCGCCAACATCGAACTGCTTCACCACTTTGTTTCCATATTCTGGACCAAAGCCACGCTACTGCCACACCACTTCAGTTCACTTAGATTCACATGAAAGTTTCTTGTTCTCATGGTAATTGCTCCTTTATGCAAGCTGGATGCGGAACTTCCTAAAGCGGAACTTATGCCTAGTCTCCAATGGCAAAACCAACCAACCAAAGTGCTGCTTCCTATTCCTTCTCATTGTAAATTGAATTATCCGTCTCGCTCGTGTTTTGGTCGACATGGGTAACTTTCCGTATGGGTTAGTTAAACCATTTGAGTTGCCACATGAAATTCAGCGGGCAATTTAGTACAAAAAAATGTCAAAAATCAAGGCATAAATGACGTTAATTGTATTTGCAATATCCCGCCAAAAAATTTGTCAACAGAAACGTCTAATCTAGTAATAATAATAACAAAACAGACATTTCTGACAATTCACATCTACAGTGATAGATATGTGTGCGAACACATTTTGTCAGCTAATTCAGCCTACTGGTACGTGGTAGGTTCGTGGTTGGTTTTCTCATTGGAGATTAGGCATTAGAATTAACTGCATAAAGGTCGATCCACTTATTTCAGTAACGGCACGATACCGATTCTATCCATGTCAGTGGTTTCCGTGATGAGTTTTTCACTGACAATGACACTGCACCGCATTTTTCGTATCAGTGATCAATATTAAATGGCATCTGTGATTACTTTTTAGTTTTGAAATTTGGACAGTTATCTCAAGTTCATCATGGAATATCTTGCTGCAATATCATAGAAACAAGTTTGAGTGTATTTCAAATAAACTTCACCAAATTTTCTGTTGAATTCTTATAAAATTTTCTGTTGAATTTAAAAAACATTTGTACATGCAGAGTAGTAGGACTACCATATTCCCTTGCGTATGGCGCTTGTCGGGCCCACCGTGTCTCAATTCGATGTCCAACGATACAACCATGGTACCTGAACTGGATGGTAATAACGCCAACCACATTTCGTTATTTTCCTCTGGGATGAGTGTTGATGAAGATGTCAGCATGAAAGAAGTGGAGATAGAAGAGATAGAGAGATAACCCACAAAATTTTTTCATACTTTATAACCTATGGACTAGGCCTACTGGGGATACCATGTAAAAACGCTGCTTGCATTATATTTCAAAGGTGGTGCGGAAGAGAATGCAGCGCGATGCCCGAGTTTTCCCAGTACCATATCTCAAAAACCATGGGTTCTACGTAAATTTCGTATAGGACATTTTTATGAAGATTCATCTCACGAACAATCTTTACTTAGCCAAAAATTGCACAAAACCGATAATTTACGAGATACTCGATAAAAATTGATTTTCGTGACCTTTGACCCTCCAAAACTCGAGTAGCCGGTCAGTAGGCGAGAACCCCGCTGATAAATCTCCAGTTGCATTTTTCCAGAGGTTCATGTATAAAGTGACTGGGCTAAGAGGGGGATAGGTCTGCCGGTATAGATTAGCTAAATTTCTACTTAACCTAGACTTTCTTCACAAGCTGTATATATGTTTCTAAAGGTGCCTGTAAACGAGCAACAAAAAATGCACATTGCCGGTAATATTTCAGAAAAAGATGGCCCGGCTATATGTTTGAAAATGTGTGGCCGATACTATTGCTGGGCAACTGTAGTCAGACATGTTTACGCAATGTTTTGGCTACTGTGTTGCCCGAGAATTTCACGCGTACACGTATGACTATGGCTGAAATATTTTTAAGTGCATTGTTTGCTTATTAAAAAAACGAAGAATGAGCTAATTCCGAATATGTAGTTACTTGTTCAGAAATTTCACTAGAATGACGAAGGGTGGCCTTAAAAATTTATATACAAAACAACCATAAGCCTAAACAGCGGTGACAGGACTCCATCCTGCGGTATGCAGAGGCCCCTGTGTTTACCACTCTACTCTTCTCTAAGCGTTTGTTGAATATCAGAGTTCTAAGAATGCGGATTATCCACTAACTTAAACCATTGTAGATACCATGCTGGCATTGTTGAAAGCGCTACTTCATCCGGTACGGTATCAATAAATTTTCCTTTACAATATGCGTGCTTTGGTATAGAAATTTTAAGGTACATAACTAAGATGTGTTCTAGAGTTTTAAGGATAAAGGATGGAACTTATCTGCATATCTTACCCGGGGGCTACACGGTCAATTTTTTCAATTGCAATATTGCATTGCAGTAGTAAAATTGATCGTGTAGCCCCTGCTGCAATATGCAATGCAATATTGCAGCAGGGGCTACACGATCAATTTTAGTACTGCAATGCAATATTGCAATTGAAAAATTGATCGTGTAGCCCCCGGGTTACTGTTAAATGCAGCCTATGGCTGGGAGACGCCATGGACTTAGTCAAGGGGATCTCCTGGAAACCTGCACGAATTTGGGCGCGGTTTGTTTGCCGGATACTATAGGTTCATGGATCCCGAACCCAGACAATGTACATCCTACACCGTCCACAGCTATGCCATCTTTAGGCCATACTAACATACTTCTAGTCCAAAGAAAAGTTCGAAATCATTTTTAAATAGCCGGCAATGTTTAAATGAGGACCTTGCTGCAAGAGGGGGGCAGATCCAGTTTTTAAGAACTTTGGTAAATTAAAAAAAAACGTTTTAAAAAATAACGATTATACCTTTGATTATTAATTATACGCTAATTAAAAATATACATATATTATGGGATGATAGTATAGTTTTTAGAGTTATTATAGCTTTTTTAAGAGTTTGGGAGCCGTTTAAAATTTGGATCTGCCCCCCTTTTGCACCAAGATTTCAAAATTTGACTTCGTTTTATTGGATAATAGCTAAAAAACACACAAATAGTATTAATTTTTTATTTAAACAATGAACGTAACATCAGAAGTAACAATCATGTTATTATTAATAATAAAAGAAAACTCAAACTTTATCAAAGTTCAGCCTGGTCGTCGTCGTCATCGCTAGAGATGTCATCATTCCCAAAAGGCTCACCTTTAAGGGCTCTACAGAAAGGCAGTTTATTGGGTGGTACATAGCTATTCGCCAGTTGCATCACGTCTTTGTATTTAGCCTTTTTTAAAAGCAAAGAATGATCATAAGCCCGTTGCTGTGGCTCAACAGACAGATCGTCTTCAACATTCCTTAATATAGTAAAATAATCAAATATTATCATTCCAGTCGACAACTGACAGCAATAGTGTTCATGTGGTCTTTACTATATTCAAAAGCGCGGTATTGCGATATCTTAAATCGAATATTCTTTGCATTATTTGTGATCACTTTTTTGAAATGACCTTCGAAATGTTGACTGAAGTTAAGTATCATATTTTGATTGACGTTAACTACCTTGAATTTCTTAGAGGCTTGCTGAATACATTCAGAATATTCTGTGGGATTAAATATATAATCCTTATTTCTATTATACTTCTCGATTACACCAAAGCACCAATCGCACGGCAAAAAACTGTGTCCTGGTTCAGGAAAACAATGTACGACTTTCTCAATAGGCGAACTCTTCAAAAGAGTGTACAGAAGCTGTACTATAGTTGAGTTTTTATTCCGAGCTGCTGCATTATCTGAGAATAAGTACAATATTCTAACTGTAGTTGGTAATATGTTCTTTATATAGTGATGTAAGAAAGAAATGACTTCGTTGGGTGATTTGCGAGCTATGGTTTCGTCATATAAATAAAAATGAGCAATACTGGTTTTTGCAGAATGGATGCAAAAATTATACACCCAGAGTTGACGTTTATAAAAAGCAAATTTTGTTTGTTGCAAAAGGGGGGCAAATCCTGATCTGCCTCCGTTTTGCACCAAACGTAGAACGAAAACTTAGGGGGCAGATCCAAATATTTCTATAGCGCTCTTGCTTTTCGTCGATACTACTCCGAACATGCACCAAACGATATCATATTTTTTTTTAAGTAAAGTAAGTGAAAAAAAGCCGAAAATCGAAAAATTGGATCTGCCCCCCTCTTGCAGCAAGGTCCTCAAATATTTTCGCTCTACGACCGATATCAAAGTCAGCATGCCGGCCAGTAGCTGCAATATGGCCAGTATCGTCGGGCTATACGGATATATTGCCGGCAAGTTTGAACATATTGATGGAAATAATGCTGAATTTTCATCAATGTCGTTCAGCCAGTATTGCCGGTCACACATTGCTGAAAAATGTTGCTCGTTTACAGGCACCTTAACTTACTCTAGTGACCTAGTTCCAGATGGACAATACTTGCTGTGAATCACAGCTGGTGTTGTCCAGCTGGAACTAGGTCACTAAAGTAAGTTAGAAACATATATTGCAGCCATCAAACCACAATGCAGTATTAATGTTGCCTGAATGCTTACTTCCATAGAGATTTTTATCTTTACATCATGAAGTGTGGATGAAAGTGGGAATCAATTATTTTTAATCACCCACAATCTGCAAAATAAATTGTATTTAATAAGTCCTTAATAGCGCCGCTATAAATACTCCTCCCCATCATGTCTGTATGCAAAGCTGGTGGTGAATAAACTTCTCTACATCGGAAAATAAATATAAATTTTAAAATCCTGACTTCACGGTTTAATCTAATATTTTCATCATTCATTTTTTTATAGAGAAAAATCATCCAATTTCCGCAATGCAATAAAACTCTTCAACTTGGAAAAAAATTCCACATTCATTCATTGAAAGTTTAAATTCTCGTGGAAATCTGTGGAAATCCTCTTCACTGATAAACTCACCAAAATAACCTCAACAGGACTATTACGGCCATAACTTTCGAGTATTCATTAGGCAATTACGATTCCAATTTTCGTCTGCCCCATATGCGCCCCCGTTCTGAAATTCAGTGTCAGTATGATTTCCACAAAAGATCACGAGATTCGCCATCACCCCTCACCTGCACGAGCCAGCACTACTCACGAGTAGTAATCATCAGACAGAGCGGCATCCAATTACCTGCAGGAAGAAGGTTGTGTTCCCTCCGATTTTCTATTAAAAGCCTGGATGTTTTCGTGGGCGAGATATTTGTGAATTGAATGGCGAACAAGAAGCGCAGACGGACACCGGGCCCGACCATATATCGAATGATGGTCCTTTGCCGCTGAACGGAAATAATCTGCAGGACATATGCATGCATGAATTGAACACGGAAAACCTTCGGAAACTGGAGGATTCTATTCTCGAGAAATGCTCGCTAACTCATAAAACACGGCATTCAATATGCATCCGCATCGGTAGCATCCTTTTATCTCTCAGTGCTCACACCGCCTCGTAAAATTTACTTAACAGGAATTGAACGTAAACTTGCTGGACGATGGTCCGTACCTGCATGGAGTTATTTTGGTAGTACTGGATGGTGGAGATGGTGGTGCAGGAGAAGACAACCCAGGACCTTTTGACTATGGCTGGTTAGTACCAACTGCATAAGTACTTCGCCAGGTCATCGAGGTCAGTCCTGGGCGCTATGGCTTCTAATTCATTTCGTCCTTCTGCTGCTGCTGCTTCTGCATTCGGGCAGTAGTTTTCAATTCATTTAACCGTTTCAGCGTAAGCTTTCAATTTAGGTCCTGCCACTGTAGTGCCTGAATCCTGATGAACATCAAACGTTGGGTGGGAGTTGTTTATGTCCCGTCGAGGTTAGGTATTTACGTTTAGCAATTTTCGCTGCAGCTTCAGAAAGGGGTATCCCGGCAAGCATAGGTATGCGAATATTGTAGGATTGTCGCTTTCAACCCCTGATAGGAACTTTATGCTGAATGAGGGCCAAATTTGGCGTGAACTTTTGCGAAGGCAAATTGAGATTGGTTTGAAAGGTTTACTTTCGTAAAGGAATTTACTTTTGTAAAATTGTTTTAAGTTATACATGTGTTCACTGAGCGATGTTATAAATATCTGATATATGAAAAGGGATTTAACATCATCCTTTTGGGAATTAGAGCGCTTAGTCTTTTCTATGCCATAAACGGGCGAATGTCAGGCCACAATTATTATGATTGACAGTCACTCAAATGGAAGTCAACCCCATTTTTCTGAAAAGATGTAGAGGAACGAAACCACGATCCGTCATATTTTGAAATCACAATGAGCCAACAACAGAATAAAATTTTGCTGAGGAAACGTTATGACAAATTTTAATGACATAAATTATGTTCCTCCAGACTCAGTGAAGATGAGCTCAATGTAGGGGAGTGATGTGGAGCTCTCGGCTGGGTTTCCGGACATATGAATATAAATAGGACCAAGAAGACCGACTAGATAATCAGGGATCGGGGCTTTGGAGCTCGAAGGTTGAGTTGGGTAACAGCTTAATAAGTAGGCGAAGCGAAAACGCTAAAGATGGAATGTAAAGGAAACTGCATTATCTCTAGAACGATTTAGCCTAGTTAAAACGAAGACATTAGCAATTATCTTGCTAAAAAGACACCGAATTGCGGCAATTATCGCGCGATATCCACCAAACGAGACATCTACCAAATCAGATTCAGGAGCTTGTGGCGTCAGCATAGCGCGTGCCAAAGGACTGATTGGATCTCCAGTCACATTGGTTTGTAGTAAGTGAAACTGAAAGAGTTCAAACCTTTACAGATAGTCTTGCCTCAATTAACCTTCGTGAGGTATTTTTGTTTTAAATTGGCCGTACTAAGCTTACTACAAGGTACTATTACAATTGCACCATGATATGATCGACAACATGTTCTGAGCCTAAGAATCTCCCTTTTGTACTACCAGTCCGGCATGTTCCCAAATAGTGTTGTGAGCAGTTGCATCAAAACTCTGATGACTAGTTGCCTTGTGTAGATATAGACCCTTAGAAGCCCTTGAGGCTCCTGAAGTGACTTTATTGCTACATCATCGGAAATATAAGCTAACGAAACTACGATTTCTTAATAGCTGCTGGGGTGGGAACCGCTAATGAGATCGATACTAGATTGCTAGAATAAAGTTAGTAAGAGGGAAATTAGTTATACGATTCCCAATTAAAATGTCAGCGCGAGGCTTCCCCATCTACGATCATACAGTATTTTACTTAAACCTTTCGATAGTCCTCAGACTTCACCATCACTTACCCATCCATCCATCTAATGGCACTACAGCCAAAATCGACACTTGGCCTCCTCTCCAAGTTTGACGGTTCCGTGCAGCAGTTCTCCAATTCCGAATATTGAGCATTGTTTCCGCGTCAGCCGTCACAGAGTCCATCCATCTCCTCCTCGGTCTACCCACTGGTCTATTTCCTAAAATTTCTGCCACCATAAGCCGTTTTGGAATACGGTTATCGTCCATCCTGATTACGTGGTTTTATAGTCTTAGTCTGTTCAATTTTATGGGTCTGGGTCGGACTACTTCTAGATTGTGTTCGTCGATAGTTATATTTCTTCCCATTCTAAACCTTCTAGCTCTGGATTGATGCATCACCTTAGTTTTCTGTTCGTTGATGTTCAGTCCTAGGGCCAGGTTGAAAAGCATGGGGGCTAGTCCGTCTCCTCATCTAAGGACCTTGCCGCACTTGGAACCAGCTTGTCTGCAGTTCTTTTTTTAGCTTAAAGACCCCCACCCTTGCTCTTATGGGCTTTGCGATATACTCCCGGTGGCTCTGGTTTCGTTCTTCTATTGCGTGGACACTGCTCAAACCGGACGTTAAGAAGCTCGAGGTCTTCCAAATGCGATGTTTGAGGCAGATCCTCCGTGTCTCACTCCGTGATCGCCTTCGAAACGAGGTTGTCAGACAAAGATGCGATCAGCAAACACTGATCGAAGAAGAAATGCAAAAACGTCGACTACGGTGGTTTGGACATGTTTGCCGAATGGATGATAACCGCTTGCCACGTAAACTTCTCTGGCGAGACCGTCCTGCAGACTGGAGAATACAGCGATCGGCACCGAAGAAAACCTGGTTGAAGAATATCGAGGGTGACTTAAAGAATCAACGATTATCAGTTACCGAGGCTCGAGACACCGCCAAAAACCGAGAAGAATGGAAGCGAATCGTGAATAGAGTTCGGGACCCAGCGGCACCGACAGCAGCGTATCCGTTGCGGGGACGTCCCGCTCGGACCGCCAGCTAACGGATCAAAGAAGAAGAAGAAGAAGCGGCTCTACAGTACTGATCAAACCAGTCAGTTCTAGTCCGTCTGAGTTCGAGCTAGCGACCGTTGTCATTGGTAGCGTTATGTAGGCTGTGCTTTCCTATAACTCCTTGGAATTCCTCTTCTTTTCCTACTTTGGCGTTCATGTCTCCAGGCACTATTTTAATATCGTTTGACGGTTTTAGTCTGATGGCGTTGTTAGCTCCTGGTAGAATTCCTCCTTCTCCTGATCCGTCTTGTCTTCTGTGGAAGCATGTAGGTTTGTGAGACTAATATTATGTAGTCTTGCTTTAATTCGAAGCGAACATATTCTATTATTTGCTGGCTTGAAGTACAGAATCAGTGATTTCTTTTTCTTTTCCACTATGAAAGCAACTCCGAACTCTCTTCTTCCATTCGATGAACCACTGGAGAGTATCGTGTGGGTTCTGAGATCCATTATGCCACTGTGAGTGCATTTGGATTCCTTCTGGGGGGGAGGGGGGGGGGGGTTACTATGCCGTATTTTTCAAGTAATAATAAAAGCGAACCCGTTCTGTTGAGCGTTCTGACGTTCCAAGTTCCAAAATCAAATTCCATATTTCGTTGCTTGGGTCGTTGCTGTTGGGTCCGTCCTGTCCGAGGCCTGCCTTAAGGATTCGTGACGGGCGGGTTTTTACGATGGAAATTTGCCCAACCCCCAGCCTGGAGGACCAGTCTGGTAATTGTTTCGTTTTGAGGCACGAAACACGCGCAATTCATCCTCATCCATCAGTTACTTTTGTATAGACAAGAGCATCCAGGGGTCACCCGATGTAAAGTCAACATATTCGTGGAGGTGGAGGAAGGATTCGGTAGCATATCAGAAAGTCTTAGGTTGTGAAGATCTTAGATTGCAGATGGTGCTTCTCGGGACTTGTTTCTTTGGTGTACCGGCGCCATGAAAGGTCCCTGATGCCGTTACTACCATTTGGCTCATCATTTATCCAAGGCTCCTGAATTAGTCCTCCTTGAAGGGTGGTGCAGATTGGCCTGTAGTGGCCATTCTCTCTTTCAGGAGTGTTTCACTAGGTACCAGTCTGCGATCGAACTTCCGCCAGCCGGGAATAGTCCCGGCCCGTGCATTTGTGGCTGACTGTTAATATCGACTACCAACAGCCTATTTCGCCTTAAAATCTAAATCCCCCCTCCCGGCAAATTTAGCCTACGAAGTGAACGCTAATATTATTTTCGAACCAATTCGCCTGAAAATTTCAATGCAAACTTTTCAAGGTTTTCTTTCATCTCGAAAATTGAAAACAACCAGCGAAAATTATTAATCAAAATTAATTTCGCTTAAGGCTCGATTTAAAGGACTTCTTCGCCCGAATCTCTCCGCTATAAAAGAAATAATTTCTAATAATTAATTTTAACAAGGATAAAGGACTTTCGGGTGTTTCCAGGCTATTATCCCACACTTGCGGTTGGTTTCCATTTAAGTGGTTTATCAGTTTAATTATGGACCTTTCTCTCATTTCGCCTTATCGCAGGGAAAAAATTTCATCCTTGAATTTGTATTTTTCAACATGCCAAATTCGTGAGAGTGAATAAAGGAAACTTTCAAAGACGTTTAGCTTTTTCATAATAATTTTTTTTTTGTATATCCTTTTTTTTTTATTTATTCCCTTTTTTTAATGAAAATATTTGAGAACGTCCTTTTTGCGAAAGGAAAATGATTTCTTTTTCGCTTTTGAAGAATTTTGTGCTTTCACACAGGGGCAACAAAAAAAAATTGATTTTAAAATTTGACCCCGAATGTTGCTTTTTGTTAGATGGGAAGCTAAGAGGGTGGAAAAAAAACGAAATTTGCTATTATGATTAGCCCTTAAGGCCACATCTGATAAATATCTCTCCCCCGGGGCCATCTCAGGTGGATACAGAAGGGATTTTTTTTTTGACAAAAAATCGCTTCATTTCTTCCTTCATCCCAGGTGGTGATGCTACAATTCACGTGGAAATTCTTGTGATGAAATTTTGCTTCGAAATTGGTTCGAGGGGAGAATCACCAATAAATCCTGTTTTTTTTCTGTGCTTCCATTATTATTATTTTTTTATTGTGTTGTTGGGGGTTGGAAAAGATGATTTTTGAGTTTTATGTAAAATTTTAAATTTATGAGAATGAAAATTTGATTTCGGGATATTTCTTTATTCTTTATGAGATTTTTGGGGATATTGATGAAATGTGTGATATGAAGAAAATTCAATTTCTTTGCTTTACTGAGGAGATTTAAGGATTTTGTGGTCGGGAAGCAAATGTAATACAATTTTTTTTGCGTAGATAAGGATATTTGAAAATTATTTTTATGGTGGCTTTGGTACACGTGTTTAAAGAGAGAGAAGAAAAGGATAATATAAAATTCAATTAGATAAATGAAGAATTTTTTTGTATTCAACAACTCCAATGCAATCTGACCAATTGGTAGATGGCAGTTCCAAGATGGCGGCCGAATTTTGCAATTGTGTACCAATTCTATTTAAAATCGGTACTGGGGGGTTTTTATGAGCACAAATGACGAATTTGTGGTCAAAATTTGAAAATTCAAAATGGCGGTCAACAGAAAATGGCTGACTGCTTTTTTTTTACAATCCACTCAATATGGGTATCAAATGAAGCGTTATGTCAAGTAAACTACGATCAGCTTTCCAAATTCAAAATGGCGGCCAACACAAAACGAGGGATATCATTTTTTACAACGCCCTTGGTATATGGGTATCTAATGAAAAGATATGACTATTAGAATACTATTAGCTGTGTCATTCAAGTGCGTCATTCCAAATTCAAAATTTCGGCCAACACAAAATTACAGTTTACCCTTTTCTTTACAACGTCCTCGGTATAGGTATCAAATGAAAATATGTATGTATATGACAGTAAGCTGTGTGACGTCATTTTAAATCTAATATTATTACACGATAAACCGACTGCTCTGCATTTTTTTCGTGTAACGATTCTATTGTCTATGTAGCTGTGCACAAAACAGCAAAAATTCGCATGATTTTCACAGATCCCGATATCGAAGTTATGTTTGTATTAATGTGGTGCTTCCGATTTATTGGAATTATTAGAAGTGTTTATGGAAGGAGTGATGGGCCGTGTAATTTGGCTAGTTCAGTTGTTCATATTGATTCCACGATTACTAAAATTTCCTGGTGTTGGCGTTATTATCGAAACACAATATTGAGATTTCTCTATTATTATTTATGAAATATTGTACAATTGGCGACTACCAATATCAAATATAAATGGATAAAAACACTCTACATTTCAGACTAGTGTTAAACCATTAGATTTGCTTTACCATACAGCAACCGGAGCTAAATTTTGCTGTATGGTTGAAAATATTTTCAATCTAAGATGGACTTGCACCACTTTCAAAATGAACATACTTACAGCACTATTAAGAGCTAAATCTTCCATCTCCTTTATTACTAGGATTCTGAATTTTTTTGACCATAACGTGTTTATACATAAAAAGATCATACTAAGTCTTATCTAGAACTACCGTTATTTTCATTTTTTTCAAAAATGGACTTACCCCACTTTCAAAATAAACGGCTCATATATTGCAGCCATCAAACCACAATGTAGTTTTAATGTTGCATGAATGGTTACTTCTATAGAGATTTTTATCTTTACATCATGAAGTGTGGATGAAAGGGGGAATCAATTATTTTTAATCACCCACAATCTTCAAAATAAATTGTATTTAATAAGTCCTTAATAGCGCCGCTATAAATATTCCTCCCCATCACGTCTGTATGCAAAGCTGGTGGTGATATTCTATTCCTTTTAAAATTCTATTAAGGAAAAGTATTATATGGTATGGTATGCTGTAGAATTGGGAGTGCTATTGTCAGAGCCACTAGAATTACGTTTGCTCTACGTTTACATCTTGTAGTGGGACGACGAAGAAGTTGAAGTAGTATAGCACTACTAACCAAGCGACAAGTACAAAACCTCCTTGAATTCGACGTTTATCACGACACACAGTGGGGCGAAACGCTTGTTTCGCTGGCCAAAAGTCGAAAAATCAAGGTTTGAATTTTTGTCTTTTACCGCCACAGTCTCCTAGGGGGAGCTCCGGTGCATCAAAATCCGGAAGGAACTGGTCGAAAGGTTGTATACCTGAGGCCCTACGTCATTCACAAGTTGACGCTCTGAAACCTTAATTGAATTTTTTTTTTAGATTCAAGTAGTGATAAGTTTTTTGTTCAGTGTTGTTCAGTCACGGTTTTTGCACTAAAATGTTCGTTAAAGTGTCTAGTTTTAGTATCCTGAATATCTCGTTCCCGATCGCTCCCGAAAAAAAGTTATAGTAGAAAGAGTCGCGCCCTGCAGATTACGGTGTGCTCGAATTGCTTCATTGCATACCTGGATTCGATTTATGGAGTGGTTGCTGCATTTAGCGTATAAAGTTGACGGCAGTGGAAAATGGCAGGCTCGTTCTGCTGAAGATAAAAAACGAGTATCTGATCGAAAGGGTTATATTCAAAATGAATTCAGAAAAATTTTAGGACACAATATAGATGCTCCGAAGCAGGCTTCAGGTAATACGAATGATAGGAATACTGCTCGGCGCTTTTTTGAAGACGTTCCTTGGGCAGCTAAAATTCTCAATATTGACGAGCAATTAATAGCAAGTTGTAAAATAATTGTACAAACTATATTGTGCGGTTTTGCTATTGATATTGGGAATTTTAAAAAATATTGCTTGGACGTTGCAAAGTCATACCTCCAGTTGTATTCCTGGTACCCAATGCCAACGTCGGGGAACATTGTATTGATGCACGGAACTGACCTTATTAAGAGGGCTCCATTACACATTGGTCAATTATCCGAGGATACGCAAGAAGCAAGAAATAAAGATATTCGTCGGTATCGCGAAAATTTTGCAAGAAAATGTTCACGGGGGAAAACTATGTCCGACATGTATCATAAAAAGTATGTCACTTCCGGTCCGCCATTTTGAAATTTGAAAATTTGATATCAGATTCGTAATCAGCGACCCCGAAAACCATATACTACCAAGTTTTACAGTGCTACCTCAATTTTTGGCCAAAAAAGTATGTCACTTCCGGTCCGCCATTTTGAATTTTGAAAATTTGATACAGATTCGTAATCAGCGACCCCAAAAACCATATAATATCAAGTTTCAAACGAATTCATCAACTTCTCGAATTTTGGCCAGCGAAACAGTATGTTCGCCCCACTGTGCGACGGTGACGTGTTGAAAAGTGCTTTAAGGTTGTTTTTAGGTTTCTTAGCGCCTGGTTCCAAAGGTTCTTGCATTCGAAGTAATCATCGTCCCCTATACTCCCGGTACTTATCGTCTCCATGCCTGAAATATGACAAAAATTATTACGTAGTATGTGAGTCGAGCTCAGGCAAGATGAGCTCGCCGTAAGAAGAGTAGAGTGTAATTTCGGTCTTCGCAATCAGTTGTCTCATTAGTCGCTGCTTCTAATCCTCTTGTCCTGAGTAAGGTGGTGTGATGCTAGAAGCACGTTCTTGAACAGAAGAACTTGATTGTAAAACAATCATCTGCAGTCACTACTTCGGAAATGGTTTCACTATCGCAGAGTTTAAACGTATGAAAGTTCAATGAGATCTACTCGAGCACTTCTAGACCCCTAACCAGTCCTCTTACCTAGTATCCTTCAAAGTAAGGTTACTGATAGACATGACCATTAGGGCATGACAGCTGCTGGTACAAAAAGTGATTTCCTAACATAGCTTTTTTTTGTTCACCGAAATAAAATTGATATTTCCTTATTCCTCTTATCGAGTAAAAGAAGAAGAGTATCGATACAAAAGCTACAAATTCCCATGATATACGATCCTTGTAAGCTGTTCTTTTTATGTGACAGACTAGAGGCTTAGGGAAAGTCCCTTTGTACTGTCGACAATCTATTTTTTCGTATAGAGTGAATGGCGAACAGTAGCTCTAGCCGGAAGTTGATAATTGATGTTTTTTTATATGCAAGACTAGAGGCTCTGGAAAGGCCCTTTATACTGTCGACAATCTACATATTTTCTTCGTATAGAGTGCAATGTCGAACAGCAGCTCAGTTATAGTTATATCTTATAGGGTCTTTTTTTAATAGAAACCCAAATGGGAGAAAGAAAAATACTCCGGAAGAAAGTCTTTAATTAAAGATCGAACCTCTCTGATAACCATTCATCTCCAAAGCCAAATTAGAGCAGGACATTCACAAAGAACACGTGTGGAAGTTTCATCGCCTTCAACGTTCAGACATTCCTAGGTTGTGGAAGTAGCCTTATGGCCATTCAGATATCCCACCCACAGCCTAAAGTCCGCCCGGTTTAGAGTGACAAAGGGTCTTATTAGGCTAGCTTAGACTAGACTTGGAATCAATTCCCAATAGGTTAGCAGTATAGCAAGGCCGGCCCATTACGAAAAAGTCTTGTTAGCCGCGACCTCTTGGAGGTTACGGATTCAATGGAACTGGTTCTGGTGGTTTTGGTTATTTTGATGAACTAGTGCTTCTTTTGTAGCTTCTTCCTTTTGGACTGTGATTATTACCAACACTTCCTTTAGGACTAAGAACATTTGTATCAACAATTTGTATGCCATTGTCAATATCAGTGGAGGTATCTTTATCATCATCTTTCTGTTCATCCAAGAAATCTACTAATCGCTCATCTTTAGGCGAATCTGGAGTGTCTTTCACAAATATTACATCTCGAGCAATCACTATTTTTCTTGCATCCGCCAACCACAGTCGAAATCCTTTTGCTTCACGACGATACCCAACAAATATACCTTTTATACATAGATCTTTTAGCAACCTATCCTTAGTTGGAAGTTTGTCCAGCAAATATACTGGGAATCCAAAAATATGGAGGTTTGATAGATCTGGTTTCTCTTCTCTTGACTTCTCATAAGGACGAATTCCACCAGAGCCGACGTTAATGATCTGTTACGAATATAACAAATTGTGGCTACAGTTTCAGGCCATAATGTTTGAGGGAGCTTTGATTGAAGTATCAAACATCTTGTCATTTCTAATATTGTACAATTAAAACATTCTACTGCTATTTATGGGGAACAGTAAGTAGGCGTTAAATATCTCACCTTTTAAACAAATCATCAAACTCAGCACTACAGTATTCTCTACCATTGTCAGACTGGAGACATTTAATACTTTTCACCCTCTGATTCTCTTCTCTCTGTATTGCTCGATCGCTGAGATCACTCCATTTTTCTGCCCTAGAAGGAAGATTTCTGACCATTGAGACCGCATCGTCTATGAATAAGACAGTTACATATTGTTGTCGTTACAGTTTAGAAAAGTTAAAAAGTATGTATGGGATACCCTATTTTGTGTTCCGTGTCATTTTATCTTACAGAAGGACCAAACATAAGAATCTGACGATGATAGTGTTTGTAAGAATTTTGCTAGAATCTTGCTAAAGTCTTGCTCTTGATCTTGGTCTTGGTATTGCAAGCATAGCTAAATCTTGGTTCTGTTCTTGGTTTTACTAAATGTTCAAGACCAAGACAAGACTGCAACAACAATTCCATTTTTACTCATCATTATTCCCAATGTAGGCATGGAAGCCTTACACAGGCCGTCGCACACATTCCCTGGTGCTAGACCGATGGAAGATTCTCATCAGCCCTCGTAAAATAAATGCCAGAAAATATAATGCAGTAAGCCAGAGTACTGTTGCACACACAGACTCGAGCTTCTTCGCCTCTTGTGGCCTGTCCTTCCCATTTCTTAGCATTATACGAAAAAACTGACGATTTTTCAATGTGTGAGAATCTGACGCGAATAAAATCAATTCACTCCCATGTAAATTTTTTAGGCTAAGGCACGCGTAAAGAAGTTTTACTTCAAAAAAGTACTACTAAATGAATCACCCGTTCGTAGAGCCCGCACCATAAAAGAAGGGAAATGGAATGAGTGCGTATGTTGATAATATAAATGTGCCAGTAATTTGTATTTTTATACAGAGAGAAGCTGCTTGTCGCGTGTGAGGAGATGAGACTCTCGCTGCATATGGAAACACAGATTTTGAGATTTGCATTTTTTATGGTGCGACCTTCACAATCTCTCACATATGTAGTTTAGGTATATGGTAGGTTAGGTTAGGTTAGATATGGCTGAGCTTTGGTTCAAGCCCACACACTTAGGCCAGAAGGGATAGGCCCATTGTGATACCATAGTGATCCCACTTTAAACTTGATGTTAAAATGTCGTTTCTTCGTTAAACCATCTCGAGGAAGTAATGAATCTTCTAAGTTGCGGGATCCCAAACTTCGAGATTTCCGCAAGGTTGCTTAGAAAGGGTTTACCAAATGTGGTTAGCCTTATCCTGCTTAGGGCCGGGCAGTGACATAGGAGGTGTAGTACGCTTTCCGCCTCGTCAAGGTTCTTACAGCTTCTGCAGAAATCGTGGGTCTCAAGACCTAAACGGGTCGCATGCGTCCCTATCAGACAGTGTCCGGTTAAGACTCCCACTATAACTGAGATTTCTTGTCTCCCAAGGCTCAGTAATAAGGTAGTCCACCTGAGATCATAGGAGGGCCAGGTTAATTTGGCCAAAGTGCATTTATTAAGATCCCTCCAATGCTTTTTCGCTTGTGTGATTGTGTGTTGCTTGCATCGGAGTTTAAAGGAGGCCCAAGGCATACCAACTCTTTCCTTTTCTGGAAGGAGAGTAGCGGTCGTGCCTCTCCTAGCCAGTTCGTCAGCTTTACAATTTCCCTCTATATTTCGGTGACCGGGCACCCAAACGAGGAGGGTCCTGAACTGCTGAGCCATCTCGTTAAGAGATCTGCGACATTCAGAGGTAGTTCTAGAGCTGTTTGTGCAGGAGCGCAGGGCTTTCAGAGCTGCCTGACTATCTGAGAAGATGTAGACAGTCCGGTTCCCATCGCCTTGCTGGTTAATTTGCAGAACAGCTTCTTGTATGGCTAGAATCTCCGCTTGATATACACTGCAGTGATCGGGAAGTCGGAAGGAGATTTCAATCCCAAGTTCTGGGGAAAATACTCCTCCTCCCACTCGACCCTCAAGCTTAGAGCCATCAGTAAAAACGTTTATGGCATCCTGAAACCTATGTGGTCTATTTATCCATTCACGACGTGAAGGGATGTGGACTCCGTAGTTCCTCGTGAAGGTAATTTCGGGAATGCAGAAGTCGGTTTTTGTGGGGATAGTAACTGAGTTCAGTACCTTCGTGTGCCCTCCCCTGATTCCAGTCCAGAAACCGGATTCTTTTATTCTAAGGGCTGCGATGGTTGCGCTTTCCCTTGCCACGAGATTTAAAGGAGGGAGGTATAACATAACATTTAAGGCTTCTGTAGGAGTGGAGCGAAGTGCTCCTGTTATGCATAACTCCGCACATCTTTGTACTCTCTGTAATTTGTTTAACACGGTGGATTTACTCAGAGTTGGCCACCACACTAAAGCCCCGTAAAGGAGAATTGGGCGGACGATCGCTGTGTAGATCCATCGCACAATGTAAGGGGAGAAGCCCCATTTCTTACCAATGGATTTTTTGCAGGCGAAAAGCGCGATGTTTGCTTTCTTAATGCGCTCTTCTGTGTTTTCATGCCAGAGGTATATGGTAGCAGCCATATATAAGTACGTTTCGGGCCAATAACACCTAACAAAATTGTATATGGACTATCAAGGTTCTTCATACTTTAGCATCTAACAATTGCATCCAAGCGTGAATTTGATAAAGCACTCTAGCTTCTGAGCCGTGTTCGCGGAGAACGACCTTCGGAGATATATTGGGGCTGTACGTGAGAAAAGACATTTCGAGAGACTCTACAGGGAAAAAATCTGAGAGTGTTATCAGAGGTATATCTATCTCGCAAAGAACTTAGTTTGATAGTTGCGAAGGATATCTAATTTGAATGAGGGATGAAGACTCTGAAGGCATATTTTCGCTGAAAGTGGGCTCCAACAGGTTAGAGGAGCCAAAAAGATCGACAGCCAGACCAGTTGCAGGGACGGTTGAAAAAGGCAAGGCCCAAATCTTGGTTGTAGATCCGAGTAAATCAAATTAATTTAGAAAAATTTAAGAAAATTCAAAATTCGTTTTCGATATGCGTGAAATAGATTAGACTACGCGTGTTTTTTTTTTCGTTTTGAAAAATATTAATAAGGTTTCTGTAATTTATACTTACAATACATATTATACAGCGATATTAAATCACACATTTTAGATATTTTGTATATAATTCTCTGAAGAAAAAAACACATAACTTCAATGCTTATACTTGAAATTATTAAACCAAATCTCTACAAATTTCCCTCAAAAAAATTTCCATCCATCCATAGCGCAATATTATCAAGATTTTCTTTCTTACTTTAAAAACGAAATAATAAAGAAATAAATTTTCATCTATAGAAAAGGTCAGAAGTAATCGTTATAAAATTGAGATATAAATTTACTTATCATATTACACACAAATTTTCCCCAAAAAACTCCACCCGCATCCCTCAATTCTCGATTCTTTGCCACGGTGCTGCTCCATCACAGTTTTGGTATCCATTTTCCATGATAGTGTGTGAGGAGATGCTTTAGCATTACTGACTATATTCAGTTTTCTCTCAGAGTATTATTCACTGTAAAGATAACCATTTTGTGGGTGAGAAAGAAGCTCCTTTTTAGCACATAAACTACCACAAGGGGAGTTGAATATCCGTTCAAGTGGAAAAGTACGTGATAGATATTATGCGCACTTGCTACAACTATACACAGTTGCCTTGGCCTTTTGCACATCCCTCACTGTTAAAGGGTTAAGCTGCCCTTATAACATACATTTAAAGCACGTGCTACCAATTCTCGATAGACTTAAATCCTTTTTAAAGGAGAACTGATATATTTTGAGAGGATTATTTAAGGATTTTACACACAACCAAAAAAAATATATAAATATACCCCTTCGTTTTTTTATAAAGGGATGGTTTTTTTTTCTTCTTTTCAGCTGTATGTCATTGTTGTGTAAAGAAGTTTATGTTTAAAGGATTTAATGGATGATATTTTAGATCCGATCTAAGTAGGTTAATGCAGAAGATTAAACGGTTCTTACGATGAACAATATAAAAAACGAGCAACCAACACCCAGGGGCGGCGCTTTTATAGGTGCAAATGGTGCACTTGCACCGGGCGCAATTAGACAGGGGCGCAATTTCAGAAATTAAATTTAAAAAAAATTGAAACTTTGGAAAACAAATCCCGCGACTTCAATTTAATCTTCTCAGAATTCATTTTTATTACCACAATTTATTTGTCCAATATATTATTTCGATAAAATATTCGGTACGACTGTCCCCGAACTCATGTGAATACCGGGGGAGAAACAAGTTAGTTGGTATATAATTTTATATTTAAGTGTTTGTACCTTTGTCCATTAACCTTCACTATGACCAAAAAATGAACGCGCAAGATGGCATACTGCACCGGTTGCAAAGAAAACAAGCCGGCCCTGCCTCTTATGTTAGCAGTAAATTAGGTAATGAAGGGTGACAGCTTATCTGCTTGAGAGAACTACAAGACGAGAAAAGAAGAGTGTCATGGTCAGCGAAACTCTACAGAATATATCGAAAAGTTTTAAAGTTCATGAAACAATGAGAAAGATGGCAGAGAAGCTGGAGGAAACTAGTAAAATTATGATAGAAGTTCACTCTCCAGGCTTCTGCTCGGGTAACCATTGCAATTACTCGAAATCAAAAAATAAAACGAGGTTGAACCGAGTTTGGGTTGATAGGATCGTGGCAGAAGAGGGATTGAAACCTGCTATAGAAACAATTTTCTCATTCAAGAGATCACGACTTGGCGAAATATTCTCCATTTTCTATAAGGCAACAAGAAGGTCATTGCACTTAAACAGGTGCGACGCTTTCATATTGGCAAATAGTGCACTTAAACCGGGCCAGCCGCGGATTCAAGGGGGGAGTCACGGGGGTCATGACCCCCCCCAAAAGCTCGAACTATGCAATCATAGAGATGGGAGAAACCAAAAGCTGCTGACGCTTCTGCTACTTGTCGAACATCTTGAATGTCTCAACTGATCAACGTCTCGGTCCAACATGTCTTCTTCTTTCTTTCTTTAAACTCCTTTAATCCCTCATGGGACATAGGGCGGAAACAGTTGCCCTCCAGCGGACTCTGTTTTGCGCGACAGCTCTTAGCTCCGACCAGGATCTCCCAGTTGTTGCGGCTTCTTCTAGTAGGGTTCTCCTCCACGTTGTTCTAGGTCTTCCTACTCGACGGTACCTTGCGGATTCCAGTCAAGGGCCTGTTTGGCTAGATTTTCGTTTTCGCGTCGCAAGGTGTGGCCAACCCAATTCCATTTCCTTCGCCTGATTTGGTCGTCTATCCTTTCTTGGCCGGCACGGCGCCATAGTTCTTCGTTTGAAATTCTATCTTGTCAGCGGATTTTTAGGATACGACGAAGGCATCTGTTGATGAAGACTTGTAGGCGCCCTGTGATGAATTGGGTGACTTTCCATGTTTCGCAACCATACAAAAGAACTGCCTTAACGTTGGAATTGAACAGCCGCAATTTGGTGTTAGTGGAAATCACCGTTGATCTCCATATGTGGGACAGGCATGCATATGCGCCTCGTGCTTTATTTATTCTGGAACTGACGTCTTCTTCTGCCCCACCATTTTCGGTAATAATGCTACCGAGGTAGCAGAATTTATCTACCAGTTCCACGTCACGGTTATTCAGCGCTGTTCGTTCAATGGTGTTTGCATTTATCCGCATTTCTTTAGTTTTAGTCGGATTTAGCCTTAAGCCTGCTGGGCTACTTTCTGTTGCCAAATTGTTTAACATGTTTTTGAGGTCCTGGTGTCTGTGGGCCAGCAAACAGATATCATCGGCGTAGTCGAGATCCTTAAGGCGGTCTACCAAACCCCATTGTATGCCGCCTGTTCTATTATCTAGAGCGCCGACAAGGATGTCATTTATTACTATAAGAAATAGTAAAGGCGAGAGTAGGCATCCTTGTCGTACTCCTGAGCTCACCTCGTAGCTGTCGGATAATTTTCCATTATGGAGAACTCTGAATTTGGAATTGTTATACAGGGCTTTTATCAATTCTATTATTTTATCAGGCAGTCTACGTTGCCGTAGTGCCTGCCATATAAAGCCTATTGACCGAGTCGAACGCTTTCTCATAATCTACGAAAGCAAGGTAAAGGGGGATCGGAATTCAGTAGACTGCTCCACTATTATTCTCAAGGTGTTAATATGATCAATACAGGAGCGGCCCTTCCTGAATCCGACCTGCTGCCTCCTAAGCGTTCGATCAACTGCCTCACTTATCCTAGATAGTAATATATGGGACAAAATTTTGCCCACAGTAGATAATAAACAGATACCTCTCCAGTTGTCGCATATTGTTAGGTCCCCCTTTTTTGGTATTTTGACTATGATACCTTCCGTCCAATCCTCCGGAAAGATACAGGTGTTCCATGCTATTTCTAGGATTGGCTGAAGCGCATCTGCTATGAGGCTTGAGTCGGCTTTCAACAATTCTGGCGGGGTGCCATCTTTTCCTGCTGCTTTACCATTGGCCATCGCATGAATTGCGGTTACTATTTCCGAAAACCAGAATCTTCATCACATCTTTTGGTCAGCAAGGGTATCTTTGATCATATCCGTTGCTTTTTTTAAATCTAATGAAGACGTTTGGAGTATTCGGCTCAAAGGTAAAGTTGTACCGGATACGTACGAAAAGTACAAGTTTATTATGTTATTACTGACTATGATAAAAAATCAAATAGTACGAATATTATACACGCCTAGAACGTCATTTAACCAAGCAGATGAAATCGGAAACTCTAGGCTGAAAAGTACAAGACGAAGATTTGCCGCAGCAGATGCAGTTTTCGCGTCCTCCCACACCGAAATCTCATTAAGTGCGTCACACTTTTTTATTAATTGTTCACCCTCAAACTGCATGTGCCCAACGTGATTTTCTACCCAACTAGTGAAGTTGGTTTCTACCAGTCTAGCAAAGTCGTTAAGTGATTTGCCACCAATATTTTTTTTAAAAACGTTTGCAAAACCGTCAGCCGTTAGCTCTCATTGTTCCTGAAGCATTGCGACAATTTAAAACTTTGGAAGATTTTAATAAAGAATTGTTAACAAATGATTACTGCAAGAACAACGTCTTGCGCGAAGTCCTGACATACCCCTTTCAAATCAGACGCCATTAGCGAGCAACTATCTGTTCTAATTCCAACCAAATATTTTAGGTCCAAGTCGAATTTCTCTCACACAGATCGATGATGATATCCTCGGAACGAATTGCTTGGTATGCATCGCAAAATGTGATGAAATTCTCTGATTGCTCTGTTGCAGTAGTAGTAGGATAAGCTAAGGTGTTTTGTATAAGAATTGTCGTTCGTCTCATCAAATACAACTGCGCAAAACTTTGCCGCTCTAACTCCTTTCAGAATAGCTTACTGAATTTCGTCTTTGCAGGCTTCCATAAGTTGATTTTGGGTGGTTTTACTGATATATGTCGCGATTGAACCTGCGGTTTCCAAATGATGCTGAAGAGTAAAGTCACCAAATTCAACGAAGAGTGCCCTGAAGTTCCTATCATTTGCAACCAGAATATCTACTTTTCCGTCAGTGTCACGATTATAGAGAAGTTCATTATCCCTACATAGTAACATCGATCTCGGCTTTCTTTTACTTGTGAGTCCCATTGTACACACAGATGCTGGGTTATGAAAAGTCTAAAGGAAACTTTTTTCAGCTTCTACCACCCTCTGATAATATTGGTTCCGTTGGTGAAAGGAAAGCGTTCCATTTTGTCCAAGTAAATCGTCGAATGCTTTCAGTGTTTCGCTTTCTTGGTTTACTTTTAATTCCGTGACCCCCCCCAAAACAAAATTCTAAATCCGCGCCTGCACCGGGCGCAATTCGATTGGGACGCAATTTTTCCATTTTCCTTCATTGCGATCAAGGAGCATACTGGTATACTGCACCGGGCGCATAAAACCCAAGTTGCGGCCCTGCCAACACCCCCTACTACCCTTAATAAATCTAAAGTGAAAAGCCATGCAATAAAAGGTAAGCATCAATATAAAACTGTCCTGCTTGAAACTAATTTCCCATTTGAAACCAAAGTGTGCGAAAATAATTCCACTGTTCTCCAGTATTTATCCTTGAAGTTGAACGAATTCAATTGAAATGGCAAATTGAACTTTTACAATTACCCGAAAGCTAACAACATCTACATGCATCCACACGACAAGAAAGGGATGCATCCAGGCAGCCCCTACACCAGATAAACTACCGAAAGATTCGAAATGCACAATTTTAGGAATATCTTGAAAGACAACGGAATTTTCATCCCCCACAAGATCCCGGCCAATCGGTGAAAACTTTACATTGAGAAGAGGAAAACTGCAATCACAGAAGAAGGTCAAAATGGAGGCGAATACAAACAAACAGAATGCAAACAGTTAAAGTTCAGTAAAAGTACGAAAGAAGAAAGAAAGAGCCCTTTTCCGAGGAGTTGCAGGAGGACTGAGGGTGGGGGTATACAACGAAAGAATAGTGCACGAGTATTATATTGATGTTGGAATCTTGAATTCGGTAAAAGAAATCTTGAAAATCTGCTGCAGGTTGAACAATATCCTTCTTGGTGGTCTTCTTAAGTCTATGCGATTCTATGGAGGATGAAATTTTCTACCTTTCTATCCTTTTTATGGGTTTAAGAGTCACACAGATGGCTGCATGCGGAATTGCTCATTTAACGTTACAGAAAGTGATCAGAAGTGAAGTTTTCGATTATTTTTGAATAGCTTTAGATTTTTTTTTTTTAGTGTGGATTTAGTTTTGAAAAAGTTGAGAGGAATTGAACAGGGAAAATTAGCTGGCATTAGAGCAAATCTGGTATATCCATGAATACTGCCCTTTTTTTGCTTTTATGTGGAAACCTAAGCTTAAAGCATTACCTTTGTAATACTAGACCATCATTTTGCTGGCAATGCTTCCGTTGAATGCCTATTGATTACCGCATCAGCAAAGCAGAGAATATAATAGATTAACTGAAATCCGATTGGTGAATGTAGTGCTTTGTGAAAATCAGGATTCAATTTATTTGTAAAATCCACTAAATTCAGGATTAAATAGTAACGACGAGAAAATATTAATTAAAAACACGAGAGCATGGAATTTTCAAAACAAAATACCCCCTTTTGCGAATTCAATACACCCGTTTGGGTATTCAACTAGCATACACGTGAAGAATTTTACAACACCAATAATAATTTTATAATTTACCAGCATGCTGGCTTCAACTAAAATGCTCTTAATAATGTTTAACATAATGCTCTTTATTACCTAGAAAGTTCATCGAATTACAACACCGAACATGCGATTTGTAGATTCCATAGCTTAGCAAAGCTTTTCGCTAAAACTTCACTATTCAATTTGAACGCGTAGGAAAATGAATCCCTACTCTTCATAATTGCAAGCTACTGACAGAGAACATGAATGGTAACACTGTTCCTTTGCTTTTCTACAGCTGTCGCCGGAGATTATAATTTAGAAAGAAGCATACGATAACCAAGTGTCCTGTCATCAGGGCCGTGAGCGACTGAGTATATGGCCGCCTCCAAGGTAGCAAAGGTAAATGTTTAGAATTCAGGCTTCAGACCAAAATGGTTCCAAAAATGCTTTTAGGTTATTCAGACAGATTTTTGAGTGATGACAAATTGAATGTTTATCAATTTCGGTAGTGCGCCCAGGTCGGGCGGCCCACGGACGAGGATAAATCACTCTACTTTTTTTTTAAGTGGAAGACTAGAAGCTCAGGACAAGCTCTTTATACTGTCGACAATCTATTTTCTTCCTATAGAGTGCAATTTCGAACAGCAGCTCTAGTCGGGAAGGAAGGAACTGCCACAAGCTACCCGCGATATATTTTATTCCACCTAC
The DNA here is from genome assembly GCA_949987705.1 of Thereva unica. NCBI lineage: Eukaryota > Metazoa > Arthropoda > Insecta > Diptera > Therevidae > Thereva > Thereva unica. The sequence continues at coordinate 21,461,864 of OX465282.1, forward strand.
TCATAACCATTACTCGCGACTCTGACATGTATCGGGGTATCGAGAAAAAATAGTTGGAAACGAAACAATTTGAATCCCAACAACAGAACGATGTAATGCGGTTTGGTGGAGGACTAAGGAAGGCTATGACAGAAGGAATTAGGAATTTAAAGAGGGAAGAAGAAAAAAGGAAAGCTCAGGACCTCTTGGATGGTAACCAGACGCCTTACTCCCTAGGCTACTGAGGCCCCCCTCTTGGTCTGAATTCTAAATCCGTAGCCCCCCCCCCCCACCCCCGCCGACGCTCGTTGTGATAACAAAAATATGTCTCACCGCTTTGAAATTACTAATGGAGCACTCAAAAATCACTCTAAATACCTAAAAATATTTTTGAAACCATTTTCACCTGAAACAATTTTTGGAGCGAATGGAGCCCCAATTCTGAACAAAAGGAAAAAAGTTAATATTAATAAGAAAACAAAATTTATGCATCGAGTTCCATATTTAATTTTTATTATAATTAATTTGTGTATATTGTAATCTGGAACATTATTGAACGCATAAAACCTTGCGATATATGGCGCGCTTATTTAAGATTTAGGCTTGCACATGAATAGGTTGTCTTGTTAATGCGCAGCCTGAATGTTGTGTTTTATCCGTAATCGATGTACTCTCCTTGGCGATTTACCCGACTTCGTGCTGCGCACCAATTAACGCTGGCCAGATAACCGACGTTAGAGTCCTGTTTAGTCCGAAGGGTACTTCTACAAGACTTAATCGCTCTAAATCCAGCATGGCTGTCCGAGAAGATAAAAATCCGCTTGTTACCACAGGCTGCCCTTCCTAAGTTTTCCTATGTGCATGGTAACAAAACGTACGCTCTCTTACCTTTCACTCTCGGCACCCACAGCTGCTTTTGGCTTGGAGTCGTCCGTTTTCTTGAAGTACCTAAGTTCTAAGTGAAGTTCCTTGCAAGTACCATTGGCTTTAAAATTAAAATTTGAAGAGTGACTCTTTGAAGTGAGTACTGGATATTGCCCCTACTAGCTTTACTAGCTTATTTCCAAAATTCGTCTTCAACATTCTCATATCCTCGTTTATTTTGTTTCCATTTGTTGCTCTAGATATTTCCTACGCTTTGACAGGGCATGGAACCCTGCTTTGACTACAAGCCAAGCTATTATTATTGGCTCAGTTCTTTGAGAAACGGATTGGCAGTTTCTCTTTTGGCCGTTCAATCAAGGTAGTATTGGATGCCAATGAATCCAACCCCTACACTATATTGTACGGAGTTGCTCACGGGTCCAGTCTATCACCCGAACTTTTTGGATCTATATAAATGAATTGCTCTCAGTCTCTCTGACACAGCTTCACAGTTTCACAATATGAGACAACTTGATGCTTCATCTAGTCTGTTAGATTGGCAACTCATGTCTAACTATCTGAACAGAGACAACGAACTATGGGGCTGAAAGAATGGTGTCGAATTCAAAGCGTTCAAAACAAAATACTGTCTTTTAGCTAATGAAACCTACACCGATTTTCCTTCGTCTTAGTGGACAATGTGTAACCGCTGACACATCCTAGTCGTAAGTTCTTGTAACGGCGGGCTCTTTTCTTATTGCTAATCCACTGTGTTTTAGGCACGGAGCAAACAAGGAGAAAAACCCTACAGGAATATAATTTTTGTGGGGAAAAAAAGGGAAGCCTATGAAAAATGAAGTGGTCGGGAATCGAAAAAGGGTGAGTTTTGTTTAGTTTTTTTGATTGAGTTGATTGGGGGGCAAATTAACCGACGTTATCAGTAGGTAGATTTAAATCCGAAAATTCACGGTTGCTTTTCCCGGAGAGCAGATGGCCAAGAAAATCGAATTTTTTTTTGTGAGCCCGGTAATTGCTCTGGGTATAGCACCAGACCAAGGCAACAGGTAGGACGAAATTACGCCCAAATAGGACGAAACTACGTGGCAAAAGAGACCCGCTGAACCATTGACGGACGGACGTAGTCCCGAAGGACGGGGATCACGGAAAAGCCTTGCGACAGGAGGTTGCTGCTTATTACTGAGGATCAACTGACGAAAAGAATTGTGCTGCACAGCAAGTTCCAGGTGAAGGCGAGGTCAGGCCCTGAAAAGATTTGCTGGAAAACACCCAAACTGTAAGTACTCAGAACCATTTTGTGTGTTAATGGAGCGTCAGTAAGACGGAAGCGACGGGTGGCAGGTCCGAGGTGACCACCCAAAGGAATGGATGTGGACCGGTGCAAAGGCAGGGGCAAGCCTGTAGTAAAGCGAGACAAGGGGGTTGAACGCGCCCGAAGCAGTAATCACCCCTTCAGCAGAGGTCCTGGAGGAAGATCTACAGGGAGCAGAGAACAATTGTGGGAGTCGACACGTATTTCCCATATCAAGTTGTGTCCGAATTTCTGTTTGATATTTTATACTAGGATTTAATTATTCCTTTATATGTTGTTTGTCTGATAGGTCATATTTTTTCATTTTTTTTTTCTTTCCTTTTCTAATATTTTATGAGCCACGAGACATAATTTTCCAGGTTATTGCGTCCATTTTTTTCGGATTAAGTTCACAAGAGTTAGGAATCTCTCACAACCATTGCTGATTGGGCTTTGTGTGTTATAACATAAAAAAAAGAATTAATATCATAGTTTGTACGAGTTCCACGTATATGCAAACCCCCTGTGCAAACTTGTAACCTAATGTAAAAATGCAAGTTGATTAGCGTGTCTTCACTAATTTTTCCGGAGTACTGTTCTTTTTGTCTGATTGATTGATGAATACAATTGTTGTTTCGTTCGTGGTTGTTGTATAGTGTTTGTATATATTTTGTGTTAACCATTAAACAATAACTTAAAAATATTTCTTCCCTTATTCGAGATTTTTGACGTATGAAGATCATCATTGGTTTTAGTACTTTTCTTATTCTGTTTTACAACCTGATGGGCTAAGCTAGACGGTGGCACAGCAGTGGACGATACGCTTCTAGATTTCAAATACCCTACACCACCCACTAATTGTTCTCCGCCTTAGCCCTGAGACCGCTTTCTTGAACAGACAAGAAGCAAGACTTCGTTCGGAATCTCGGGAAGCTTGTAAAGTCATGTGTAAGCTTTAAGCCACAATGGAGGCACTTGCTCCAGTGGTGTAGCCTAGAAGTTAGTACACTTTTCCAAGAGAGTGGCGGCGGTACTTTTGGACGCAATTACTCAATACAAAAAAAAGGCTAACAGTGACTTAAGAGTGATATTCAGGAATTTTATGATTTTATGCCGATCCTAGCCGGAAAATAGTATAGAAAAATACTGGTTGTTACGGCGTCACTTTCCTAATACCGATCAAAGACCAGGTATTAGGAGGTGATCGTCGTAATAATTAAAAAATAGATGACGTATAGGATAGGTGCCGGCTGCTCTAAATAAAAGAGGCTTGGTTCGTTTAATACAAATATATTCTCTCCTAAATCTTACAAAATCTAATTAACTTTAACTTATTTTTATATGTCAATCTTTATTTAATTTCTTTACTCCAAATATTCTTAAACCTATTTTCCTTTCCCCTGTTGTTCTCCAGTCGCCTTGTGGATTCTCAGGTGGACTTCCTTCTAAATCCTTTTCGGCCTTGGTCTCCTCAGTATTTATTGTTTAGCCTTGTTGCTCGTGCTGGTTTATTTGCGAAGACGTTATATGTCCCAAATGAAACCTCGTGATTACGCGGGGTAATATCCAACGTAATCAATCTGCCAATTAATTCAATCTACCCTGGGCGAACTTTGATTGAATCTTAATTGACTTTCAACTAGCACGTAAGTTTTTCAGCTACTATAAGGTCAATTTCGTAGTAGAAATTATCTCATATAATTTCTATTGACCTTGCCTGAGTTTCAATGTTGTAAAAGAAATTACCGCGAGTAAAAATCTACTTGAAACTCTATCTGTGGCCGTGTGTGACGTCTATATACAAAAAACAAATTCAATTCCGTAGAAGAAATTATCCCATATAATTTCAATTGAATTTGTTCGAATCTCAATATCGTAGAAGAAATTATCTCGTATAATTTCAATTGAGATTCTAAAAATTTATCTAAATAAATAAGTTCAATTTCGTAAAAGAATTTATCCAATATAATTTCTATTGAACTTATTTGAATTTCAATATTTAAAATAAATAAGCTCAATTTCGTAGTAGAAATTATCCAATATAATTTCTATTGAACTTATTTGAATCCCAGTTTCGTAAAAGAAATTATTTCCTATAATTTCCACTGAAATTCTCTATCTCGTAGAATTAATAAATTTAAACCGTCACCTGAAAAACTAACAACAATTATGTGGCTAAACTAACACAAAAGTCAGCGGCGAAAAACCAACCAACTATCTAAATTCCCTAACAAACGATATTCGGAGAAAATCCTAAATATCGCCAGCTAACCTTCTCGGCGTAAAGTCCAAAGAAGATTCAAAATTCTGACCCAAACTCAATAGCTTTATCCAGCATCTTCTTCCTGGTGCTGGATGGTGGCGCTGGGTGGGAGAATTTTTCTTGCAGTTTTTTGCAAATTATTCATGCCGTTTTCCACATTCCATTTTTGTGGATCGTGTTTATACTGCGTTTACACGCTGTCAATTTTGTCTTTCCGTGGCGAAATTGACATTTCGTTGTTTTTATTTATTTAAATCCCGGAGGTAAGTATGTTTTGTATTTTTTATTATTAATTTTGTATTTTTAGGTATTTCTGTTAATTTAAGGAACCTGCTTGTGAAACTGGCTAAAAACAGGTAACTTTCTTTCATTTATTTTTTAATGCATTTTTTAAAAAGTATTTTGTTTTTCAGGTCAAAACATTCTCCCCCCTTGTTGATGGATCGCATCAACACCATTTATTTTATGGAATGAAACTTTTAGTTTTAGTTTTAGTTCAATTTTCGTTCTTTGTAGATTTATTTAATTCATTATATTTCTTATTTTCTAAAATTCAGATTTTTATACAATTCTTATTAAAATATTAGTTTGCTTTTGTCCCTAATCACTTGGTATTCACTTTTTTGTCGGAGTAATTGTACCAGAATATTTTGGTGCCTTTTAATTTCAGCTTCACAATTCGGTTGTGCCCTAATTTGACCGTGTACCGATGTCGTTTTGACTTGCGGATTGTGTCATATGGAATAGCTTGAAGCTGGTTGTAGGTAATAGTAAATGGCGTCCCATCCTGGGTCGTCATATAATACTTCTTGTTTTCTAAACAAGAGGATGCAGCGCTGACGTTGGCTACGGGTCGCTCTTGTGCGCCGAGCTCTTTGCCAATTGTTTCAGCTCTATTTGACATAATTGTCTTCGTTTTTAGTATCGCTGAAATAATAAATTTAATATGTTTGTTCCAGTACTTTTCATGTAAAAACTTGTTGGGCAAAAGCTTACTTGAATAGTGGGATAACTTTGACAAAACTCCAGAAATTAACGCAACACTTTTTGGGCAAGTACTCGCAAATCAAAAGGTGGTAGCAAAATGTCAATTGGCAACTTGTAAGAAATTGCAGGACCGAAAATCCCCTTGCTAATGCTTGCACGAAGGGATATAAAAATTTCCCAGTTTTTTCTAGCATGAGAAAGTAAAGCTAATAGAAAGCTAATACCTTCAAGTTCTGGAACACACCTATTGTTACTACAAGTTCATGTTTCTTAACTTAAACATAGATTTGAACGGACGACATGTATTTTCTACTTAACATGCTAACATTGGACAAAGTTTGTTCATAGGTCTTTTGAAGGTGCTCGTGCTAGTTTTGACGGTGGCTACCCTCACTTGTCCATCTGCCCCAGGATGGGTTTCTAGTATCAGACCTAAGGGCCATTGACTAGGCTGCCTGTTTTTATCCATAATGATAACGACTTGCCCAACTTTCAAGTTGGTTTGTTTTGTTTTCCATTTTGTCCGTTGCTGTAATTGTAGTAGGTATTCGTTCGACCATTGCTTCCAAAAACGTTGAAGACTTTGTTGTATTTGTCTCCACCTGTCCGTGTATCCAACACCTTTTCCGGTTTCCTCTGGTTCCGGTATGGCCTTCATATGTCTGCCAATTAGGAAATGTCCAGGGGTAAGTATTTCCAGATTTGATGGATCTGCTGACAAAAGACACAATGGTCGAGAATTCAAACAGGATTCTATTTGGATGAGCAGCGTATTCAACTCCTCAAATGTTAGTATTTTATCACCCACAGCCCTTTTCAGGTGATGTTTTACTCTTTTCACCCCTGCTTCCCAAAGCCCTCCAAAATGTGGGGCTGCAGGGGGATTAAAATGCCAATGTATTTCATTATTGGCTAACTCTGCTGCAGCTTCATTTGCTGCGCTTTTTATAGCCTTCCTTAATTGGCTTTGTATTTGTCTGTTGGCTCCAACGAAATTCGTGCCATTGTCCGAATATATGTTTCGGCACTGACCTCTGCGCCCCATGAATCTCCTCAGAGCCGCAAGAAATGCTTCAGTGGATAAGTCTGATGCTACCTCAATATGCATTGCTTTAGTCGTCATGCATATAAAAATACAAAAGTATCCTTTGTATATCTTTGACCCCTTGTGCTTTGACATCTTTAAATCATACGGCCCTGCGTAGTCTATGCCAACGTTCTCGAAGGGATGAGCTCGGGTCACCCTTGCACTGGGGAGCTCTCCCATTATCTGTTGTGGCTTCGATGCCCGATACCTTGTGCATTTCACACACTTGTAAATGCGTTCCTTCACGGCTGCCATTCCATATCGGAATTTTCTCCATTTAAGTAACGTCGAAAATAACTTTGGCTGGAGTGTTGGACCTGTTAACATCTGTTCATTTAGATTTTGCCCATTTGAGCTTTTTGCGGACGCGTCGAACACTACCCGTACCTTTGTCGTGGTACTTTCTTTAACCATGGCATGGTGCGGCATATAATATCTATTCCCTTCATGTGGATTTATAGCCTTCATATGACCCAAGTCCTTATATTCTTGTAGGCATTGCTGATATGGTTTCCTTAAGTCAGGCTTCTGTGCCAACTTATGTTCCACTTGTTTCAGCCTTGACAATGCTTGATTCCTAGAAGTCCCTAGGTTAGGCGATCTATCGTTCTTGAATGGTATCCTTACTACGTATCGACCATCAGATAGGCGCTTAGTGGTATCGTCGTAGAACCTCTCGCAATATTCTTCCTCGCTCGTCAATACCTTTGCTGGGGGCATTTCTTCTTGCTCCCAAAAGCTTTTGAGTTGTTCATGAAGATCTAATTCATCATTTTTGTGAACTGTGAATGCAGAGAAGCTAACATTTTTTCCCTGCTCTGGAACTGTTGGTACCCTTCCGAAAAGAATCCATCCCAAGCTTGTCTTTAACATCACGAACATTCCTTTGGGTCCTTTGCGCAATCCTTTCTTAAGTATATCTGCATATACATTCACTCCAAGTAACAAGTCAATGCGCCCTGGAGTTGCGAAGTCTGGGTCGGCGAGTTCCAACCCTTTGAGACATGACCAACCTCTACTGTTTATCCGTTTTGGTGGGAACTTGTTGGCTATATTCTTTATTACATAGGTTTGTATCTTCCTTTCGTATTTCGCTCGTGACCTAGATACAAGCGTGAGGTGTGCCAGCTTCTTTGATGTCGCTACTGGTACCGACTGCAGCCCTTTGACTTGTAATGCGGTTGGAGTGACTTCTGGTTGCAATGACTGATATGCTGACTCTGTTATAAACGAGCTCTGTGACCCTGGGTCAATGAGAGCTCGCAACACTAGGCTATTTCCGTGTTGGTCCTTCACTGTGACCAGGGCTGTAGCTAGCATTGATTGAGTCTTATGGATGTTACAATTACAATTTGTTACAACCGGCTCTCTTTGATCCACAGGTGTTGATTGTTGCTCACTAACTTCTGGCTCGCTTTCATTATCTGTATGTATTAACAGATGATGCTTTCTTCTGCATATCGGACATCTGTTATTGCTTGTACAGCTTCTGCAGTAATGCTGTTTAAAGCAATTGAAGCATAATCCCTTTGATTTTACCCAACGCCCTCTCTCTGTGTTGGATAATGCTTTGAAGGAGCTGCACTGTGCTAGAAAATGCTCTTTCTTACACATGGGACATTGTAATCTTCTGGATCTTTGATCGTTCGTCTTCGTACAGTCCTTCCTTGAATTGACGCTTTCCTGCTGGGTGTGATAGCTGTTGCTCTGATTCCGCACCCTTTCTGGTTTGCGACTTTCCTTATTGAACCTATGACTATTGTCATCTTTGATTGCTTCTAGACTTCTATGTCTTTCTTCTAAAAACTTGGTTAGGTCCTTAAGCGCCGGTAGCTCGTCGGACTTCGCAATCAGTTGTTCCCACATGTGACGAGTTTTTTCTGGTAGCCTCTGTGCCGTCACATAAACAAATATGGGATCCCAATCTAAAATACTGACCTTGAGTACTTGTAGTGCATGCCTTATGCGATGCAGCTCGTCTACCAAGGCTCGTAACTCCTTATATGACTCTGTTCTTATAGGAGTGCTATTAAATAGCAATTTCAACTGGGCATATATTAATAATCTCCTTTTGTTGTACCGCTTGCATAACAATTGCCATGCTGCTTCATAATTCTCTGAAGTCATGTCAAATGAATCCAAATCTCTCCGGGCCTCTCCCGTGAGACTACTCTTAAGGTAATGCAGCTTATCGACCGGCATCAAGCGGTCTTCATTATGTATCAAGGATACATATCTATCATGGAACGTTCTCCATGATGAGTACTGGCCGTCAAACTTCGGAATCTCCAGCGTTGGAAGTTTAACTATAGCCCTTGGTGAACCTGACTGTTCCCCAATGAATGTACTATGCTGGGTTGGTGTAGTTGGTTGTGGGTTGCAGGCACTCAATGCGTCTTGAAGGTCTCCCAGAAATTCGGAATATGCCTCGTCGAATTCCAGAAACTTTTCACCTGTCAAGTATTCCTTTACAGCAGATACAAGTTTTGCATCATTTATGTTGCTTAAATCAGCGGCCCCTATTGCTAGATGGTTGTTGTTGAACCTTTCTGCTATTAATTTGATACCTTCTATTCTGCCCTTGAGATAACCCGGTGTACGCCTCGGTTTCGACGTCTTTTTATAATTGGAAATTGTCTGTGCCAATTGTGCCTGACAGACATCCTGTTGTTGCAATGTGCTCTTCATATTGCCTCCCGCCAACGTAATTTTAAGTTAAAAGAATATTTGGAGTACGTACTATATCTAACAACTAATAAGATCTCAGAAAAACTATATTTGTATGACTGCAACCTATCCGGCTCGAAGGACCAATGTTACGGCGTCACTTTCCTAATACCGATCAAAGACCAGGTATTAGGAGGTGATCGTCGTAATAATTAAAAAATAGATGACGTATAGGATAGGTGCCGGCTGCTCTAAATAAAAGAGGCTTGGTTCGTTTAATACAAATATATTCTCTCCTAAATCTTACAAAATCTAATTAACTTTAACTTATTTTTATATGTCAATCTTTATTTAATTTCTTTACTCCAAATATTCTTAAACCTATTTTCCTTTCCCCTGTTGTTCTCCAGTCGCCTTGTGGATTCTCAGGTGGACTTCCTTCTAAATCCTTTTCGGCCTTGGTCTCCTCAGTATTTATTGTTTAGCCTTGTTGCTCGTGCTGGTTTATTTGCGAAGACGTTATATGTCCCAAATGAAACCTCGTGATTACGCGGGGTAATATCCAACGTAATCAATCTGCCAATTAATTCAATCTACCCTGGGCGAACTTTGATTGAATCTTAATTGACTTTCAACTAGCACGTAAGTTTTTCAGCTACTATAAGGTCAATTTCGTAGTAGAAATTATCTCATATAATTTCTATTGACCTTGCCTGAGTTTCAATGTTGTAAAAGAAATTACCGCGAGTAAAAATCTACTTGAAACTCTATCTGTGGCCGTGTGTGACGTCTATATACTCAAAACAAATTCAATTCCGTAGAAGAAATTATCCCATATAATTTCAATTGAATTTGTTCGAATCTCAATATCGTAGAAGAAATTATCTCGTATAATTTCAATTGAGATTCTAAAAATTTATCTAAATAAATAAGTTCAATTTCGTAAAAGAATTTATCCAATATAATTTCTATTGAACTTATTTGAATTTCAATATTTAAAATAAATAAGCTCAATTTCGTAGTAGAAATTATCCAATATAATTTCTATTGAACTTATTTGAATCCCAGTTTCGTAAAAGAAATTATTTCCTATAATTTCCACTGAAATTCTCTATCTCGTAGAATTAATAAATTTAAACCGTCACCTGAAAAACTAACAACAATTATGTGGCTAAACTAACACAAAAGTCAGCGGCGAAAAACCAACCAACTATCTAAATTCCCTAACAAACGATATTCGGAGAAAATCCTAAATATCGCCAGCTAACCTTCTCGGCGTAAAGTCCAAAGAAGATTCAAAATTCTGACCCAAACTCAATAGCTTTATCCAGCATCTTCTTCCTGGTGCTGGATGGTGGCGCTGGGTGGGAGAATTTTTCTTGCAGTTTTTTGCAAATTATTCATGCCGTTTTCCACATTCCATTTTTGTGGATCGTGTTTATACTGCGTTTACACGCTGTCAATTTTGTCTTTCCGTGGCGAAATTGACATTTCGTTGTTTTTATTTATTTAAATCCCGGAGGTAAGTATGTTTTGTATTTTTTATTATTAATTTTGTATTTTTAGGTATTTCTGTTAATTTAAGGAACCTGCTTGTGAAACTGGCTAAAAACAGGTAACTTTCTTTCATTTATTTTTTAATGCATTTTTTAAAAAGTATTTTGTTTTTCAGGTCAAAACATTCTCCCCCCTTGTTGATGGATCGCATCAACACCATTTATTTTATGGAATGAAACTTTTAGTTTTAGTTTTAGTTCAATTTTCGTTCTTTGTAGATTTATTTAATTCATTATATTTCTTATTTTCTAAAATTCAGATTTTTATACAATTCTTATTAAAATATTAGTTTGCTTTTGTCCCTAATCACTTGGTATTCACTTTTTTGTCGGAGTAATTGTACCAGAATATTTTGGTGCCTTTTAATTTCAGCTTCACAATTCGGTTGTGCCCTAATTTGACCGTGTACCGATGTCGTTTTGACTTGCGGATTGTGTCATATGGAATAGCTTGAAGCTGGTTGTAGGTAATAGTAAATGGCGTCCCATCCTGGGTCGTCATATAATACTTCTTGTTTTCTAAACAAGAGGATGCAGCGCTGACGTTGGCTACGGGTCGCTCTTGTGCGCCGAGCTCTTTGCCAATTGTTTCAGCTCTATTTGACATAATTGTCTTCGTTTTTAGTATCGCTGAAATAATAAATTTAATATGTTTGTTCCAGTACTTTTCATGTAAAAACTTGTTGGGCAAAAGCTTACTTGAATAGTGGGATAACTTTGACAAAACTCCAGAAATTAACGCAACACTTTTTGGGCAAGTACTCGCAAATCAAAAGGTGGTAGCAAAATGTCAATTGGCAACTTGTAAGAAATTGCAGGACCGAAAATCCCCTTGCTAATGCTTGCACGAAGGGATATAAAAATTTCCCAGTTTTTTCTAGCATGAGAAAGTAAAGCTAATAGAAAGCTAATACCTTCAAGTTCTGGAACACACCTATTGTTACTACAAGTTCATGTTTCTTAACTTAAACATAGATTTGAACGGACGACATGTATTTTCTACTTAACATGCTAACATTGGACAAAGTTTGTTCATAGGTCTTTTGAAGGTGCTCGTGCTAGTTTTGACGGTGGCTACCCTCACTTGTCCATCTGCCCCAGGATGGGTTTCTAGTATCAGACCTAAGGGCCATTGACTAGGCTGCCTGTTTTTATCCATAATGATAACGACTTGCCCAACTTTCAAGTTGGTTTGTTTTGTTTTCCATTTTGTCCGTTGCTGTAATTGTAGTAGGTATTCGTTCGACCATTGCTTCCAAAAACGTTGAAGACTTTGTTGTATTTGTCTCCACCTGTCCGTGTATCCAACACCTTTTCCGGTTTCCTCTGGTTCCGGTATGGCCTTCATATGTCTGCCAATTAGGAAATGTCCAGGGGTAAGTATTTCCAGATTTGATGGATCTGCTGACAAAAGACACAATGGTCGAGAATTCAAACAGGATTCTATTTGGATGAGCAGCGTATTCAACTCCTCAAATGTTAGTATTTTATCACCCACAGCCCTTTTCAGGTGATGTTTTACTCTTTTCACCCCTGCTTCCCAAAGCCCTCCAAAATGTGGGGCTGCAGGGGGATTAAAATGCCAATGTATTTCATTATTGGCTAACTCTGCTGCAGCTTCATTTGCTGCGCTTTTTATAGCCTTCCTTAATTGGCTTTGTATTTGTCTGTTGGCTCCAACGAAATTCGTGCCATTGTCCGAATATATGTTTCGGCACTGACCTCTGCGCCCCATGAATCTCCTCAGAGCCGCAAGAAATGCTTCAGTGGATAAGTCTGATGCTACCTCAATATGCATTGCTTTAGTCGTCATGCATATAAAAATACAAAAGTATCCTTTGTATATCTTTGACCCCTTGTGCTTTGACATCTTTAAATCATACGGCCCTGCGTAGTCTATGCCAACGTTCTCGAAGGGATGAGCTCGGGTCACCCTTGCACTGGGGAGCTCTCCCATTATCTGTTGTGGCTTCGATGCCCGATACCTTGTGCATTTCACACACTTGTAAATGCGTTCCTTCACGGCTGCCATTCCATATCGGAATTTTCTCCATTTAAGTAACGTCGAAAATAACTTTGGCTGGAGTGTTGGACCTGTTAACATCTGTTCATTTAGATTTTGCCCATTTGAGCTTTTTGCGGACGCGTCGAACACTACCCGTACCTTTGTCGTGGTACTTTCTTTAACCATGGCATGGTGCGGCATATAATATCTATTCCCTTCATGTGGATTTATAGCCTTCATATGACCCAAGTCCTTATATTCTTGTAGGCATTGCTGATATGGTTTCCTTAAGTCAGGCTTCTGTGCCAACTTATGTTCCACTTGTTTCAGCCTTGACAATGCTTGATTCCTAGAAGTCCCTAGGTTAGGCGATCTATCGTTCTTGAATGGTATCCTTACTACGTATCGACCATCAGATAGGCGCTTAGTGGTATCGTCGTAGAACCTCTCGCAATATTCTTCCTCGCTCGTCAATACCTTTGCTGGGGGCATTTCTTCTTGCTCCCAAAAGCTTTTGAGTTGTTCATGAAGATCTAATTCATCATTTTTGTGAACTGTGAATGCAGAGAAGCTAACATTTTTTCCCTGCTCTGGAACTGTTGGTACCCTTCCGAAAAGAATCCATCCCAAGCTTGTCTTTAACATCACGAACATTCCTTTGGGTCCTTTGCGCAATCCTTTCTTAAGTATATCTGCATATACATTCACTCCAAGTAACAAGTCAATGCGCCCTGGAGTTGCGAAGTCTGGGTCGGCGAGTTCCAACCCTTTGAGACATGACCAACCTCTACTGTTTATCCGTTTTGGTGGGAACTTGTTGGCTATATTCTTTATTACATAGGTTTGTATCTTCCTTTCGTATTTCGCTCGTGACCTAGATACAAGCGTGAGGTGTGCCAGCTTCTTTGATGTCGCTACTGGTACCGACTGCAGCCCTTTGACTTGTAATGCGGTTGGAGTGACTTCTGGTTGCAATGACTGATATGCTGACTCTGTTATAAACGAGCTCTGTGACCCTGGGTCAATGAGAGCTCGCAACACTAGGCTATTTCCGTGTTGGTCCTTCACTGTGACCAGGGCTGTAGCTAGCATTGATTGAGTCTTATGGATGTTACAATTACAATTTGTTACAACCGGCTCTCTTTGATCCACAGGTGTTGATTGTTGCTCACTAACTTCTGGCTCGCTTTCATTATCTGTATGTATTAACAGATGATGCTTTCTTCTGCATATCGGACATCTGTTATTGCTTGTACAGCTTCTGCAGTAATGCTGTTTAAAGCAATTGAAGCATAATCCCTTTGATTTTACCCAACGCCCTCTCTCTGTGTTGGATAATGCTTTGAAGGAGCTGCACTGTGCTAGAAAATGCTCTTTCTTACACATGGGACATTGTAATCTTCTGGATCTTTGATCGTTCGTCTTCGTACAGTCCTTCCTTGAATTGACGCTTTCCTGCTGGGTGTGATAGCTGTTGCTCTGATTCCGCACCCTTTCTGGTTTGCGACTTTCCTTATTGAACCTATGACTATTGTCATCTTTGATTGCTTCTAGACTTCTATGTCTTTCTTCTAAAAACTTGGTTAGGTCCTTAAGCGCCGGTAGCTCGTCGGACTTCGCAATCAGTTGTTCCCACATGTGACGAGTTTTTTCTGGTAGCCTCTGTGCCGTCACATAAACAAATATGGGATCCCAATCTAAAATACTGACCTTGAGTACTTGTAGTGCATGCCTTATGCGATGCAGCTCGTCTACCAAGGCTCGTAACTCCTTATATGACTCTGTTCTTATAGGAGTGCTATTAAATAGCAATTTCAACTGGGCATATATTAATAATCTCCTTTTGTTGTACCGCTTGCATAACAATTGCCATGCTGCTTCATAATTCTCTGAAGTCATGTCAAATGAATCCAAATCTCTCCGGGCCTCTCCCGTGAGACTACTCTTAAGGTAATGCAGCTTATCGACCGGCATCAAGCGGTCTTCATTATGTATCAAGGATACATATCTATCATGGAACGTTCTCCATGATGAGTACTGGCCGTCAAACTTCGGAATCTCCAGCGTTGGAAGTTTAACTATAGCCCTTGGTGAACCTGACTGTTCCCCAATGAATGTACTATGCTGGGTTGGTGTAGTTGGTTGTGGGTTGCAGGCACTCAATGCGTCTTGAAGGTCTCCCAGAAATTCGGAATATGCCTCGTCGAATTCCAGAAACTTTTCACCTGTCAAGTATTCCTTTACAGCAGATACAAGTTTTGCATCATTTATGTTGCTTAAATCAGCGGCCCCTATTGCTAGATGGTTGTTGTTGAACCTTTCTGCTATTAATTTGATACCTTCTATTCTGCCCTTGAGATAACCCGGTGTACGCCTCGGTTTCGACGTCTTTTTATAATTGGAAATTGTCTGTGCCAATTGTGCCTGACAGACATCCTGTTGTTGCAATGTGCTCTTCATATTGCCTCCCGCCAACGTAATTTTAAGTTAAAAGAATATTTGGAGTACGTACTATATCTAACAACTAATAAGATCTCAGAAAAACTATATTTGTATGACTGCAACCTATCCGGCTCGAAGGACCAATGTTACGGCGTCACTTTCCTAATACCGATCAAAGACCAGGTATTAGGAGGTGATCGTCGTAATAATTAAAAAATAGATGACGTATAGGATAGGTGCCGGCTGCTCTAAATAAAAGAGGCTTGGTTCGTTTAATACAAATATATTCTCTCCTAAATCTTACAAAATCTAATTAACTTTAACTTATTTTTATATGTCAATCTTTATTTAATTTCTTTACTCCAAATATTCTTAAACCTATTTTCCTTTCCCCTGTTGTTCTCCAGTCGCCTTGTGGATTCTCAGGTGGACTTCCTTCTAAATCCTTTTCGGCCTTGGTCTCCTCAGTATTTATTGTTTAGCCTTGTTGCTCGTGCTGGTTTATTTGCGAAGACGTTATATGTCCCAAATGAAACCTCGTGATTACGCGGGGTAATATCCAACGTAATCAATCTGCCAATTAATTCAATCTACCCTGGGCGAACTTTGATTGAATCTTAATTGACTTTCAACTAGCACGTAAGTTTTTCAGCTACTATAAGGTCAATTTCGTAGTAGAAATTATCTCATATAATTTCTATTGACCTTGCCTGAGTTTCAATGTTGTAAAAGAAATTACCGCGAGTAAAAATCTACTTGAAACTCTATCTGTGGCCGTGTGTGACGTCTATATACTCAAAACAAATTCAATTCCGTAGAAGAAATTATCCCATATAATTTCAATTGAATTTGTTCGAATCTCAATATCGTAGAAGAAATTATCTCGTATAATTTCAATTGAGATTCTAAAAATTTATCTAAAT
The DNA here is from genome assembly GCA_949987705.1 of Thereva unica. Classification (NCBI taxonomy): domain Eukaryota; kingdom Metazoa; phylum Arthropoda; class Insecta; order Diptera; family Therevidae; genus Thereva; species Thereva unica. Next base: position 21,477,946 of record OX465282.1, read on the forward strand.
AAATAAGTTCAATTTCGTAAAAGAATTTATCCAATATAATTTCTATTGGACTTATTTGAATTTCAATATTTAAAATAAATAAGCTCAATTTCGTAGTAGAAATTATCCAATATAATTTCTATTGAACTTATTTGAATCCCAGTTTCGTAAAAGAAATTATTTCCTATAATTTCCACTGAAATTCTCTATCTCGTAGAATTAATAAATTTAAACCGTCACCTGAAAAACTAACAACAATTATGTGGCTAAACTAACACAAAAGTCAGCGGCGAAAAACCAACCAACTATCTAAATTCCCTAACAAACGATATTCGGAGAAAATCCTAAATATCGCCAGCTAACCTTCTCGGCGTAAAGTCCAAAGAAGATTCAAAATTCTGACCCAAACTCAATAGCTTTATCCAGCATCTTCTTCCTGGTGCTGGATGGTGGCGCTGGGTGGGAGAATTTTTCTTGCAGTTTTTTGCAAATTATTCATGCCGTTTTCCACATTCCATTTTTGTGGATCGTGTTTATACTGCGTTTACACGCTGTCAATTTTGTCTTTCCGTGGCGAAATTGACATTTCGTTGTTTTTATTTATTTAAATCCCGGAGGTAAGTATGTTTTGTATTTTTTATTATTAATTTTGTATTTTTAGGTATTTCTGTTAATTTAAGGAACCTGCTTGTGAAACTGGCTAAAAACAGGTAACTTTCTTTCATTTATTTTTTAATGCATTTTTTAAAAAGTATTTTGTTTTTCAGGTCAAAACACTGGTTGTTTCTCTGGATGGTTCTTTCTAACAACTGCGGCAATGAGTGTGTAGGTAATTTAAAATTTGGACACATGTTCCCAGATTGAAGAACATGCCAGTCTTCTGTGAAGATCGACACCAGTATTCTTGAGTTGCATGATCTGGATGGCATGTGATCTCTGTTTGCTGTAGTGAGATTAATGTTTCTATTGTTGGCGCATAATGTTAAAATTGTTCATCTAAAGTACAAAGTCGTGGTGGTAGCATTATCACACACATTGGGTGGATAATGTAAATTCTTAACCGATAAGTCTGCAAGATTACGACCATTCCGCTTGCCTTGCTAGCATTGTCTTTGCGGGATGGCAACTTATTGCCAGAGTTCCATGTTATTTTTTTTGCTCCCATTTCCTGAAATTTAAAAGTTTGCAACTTCAGAATTTTTCAACTTGATGACCAGATGATGATAGTTTCTTGTGGGTTAATATCGAAGTTCTTGCCACCAGCTATGAACATATGCTGATAGTTATGATGATATCATCTTCATTGGCCTGTTCTTTGAAGTCTTGGTTATTCAGGTCGGCAAGAGTGTCGTAGATCACAATTGACCATAGGAGAGGTAATCGACGGACGATAGGACGCCTCCTTGAGGACAGCATTTCGCAACTGTTATCGTAACGCGTTCACTATTCATCTCGGTAGTTATCTATCTGCTTCACAGAAACGACTTGATCCGTCCAATGCACTTCGTTGATCAAGTCACAGAGAACGTTATGAAATGCACCATTGCAATCTGCAAAAGCGCAGAAAAATATTGCTTCTTTCCCTCTTGACCCAACCGGAAACGGCAAAAGTGCGAAGATCAAAAGTCGAAGATCAATATGGCACTATCAATATGGCTCTCAAAACACAAGTTCCGGCAACCCCAAAAGGAAGAGGAGTGGTCGATTCCGTCGTAGTGATAGTAACCATCGGTCCGGTCGCCACGTTACAAGTTGGGAAAGAATAAATTAATTTGATTCTAAAGATTGGTGTTATCTATTTATTTTGAATGATTATGGGCCTATACCCACACCACTCGATATCTCTAACTAGTGATAGGCAGTCTAAAAGAGCAGGCTTTGCTGTAGGGCTCTGCCTAATTTGCTTTCCTGAAACCTCCACTAACGTTTTCAGGAGAAAGTTTTAGGAATAAAAACTACCCTAGCCTCTCTCCAGAAACTCGGAATAAGGGCCAGCAGAAATCTTCCCTGGAATAGTGGCAGCAGATGTAATTGCACCTCTTCCAAGCCCTTCTAAAGAAAACCTGGGAAGGTTAGATGGCATATTTGGTCCTTTCCATAAGTTTTGAATAGGTTGGAGGTGCCAATAGTGAACCGATCTTAATTGCAGTGAACATCATGTTTGCCAGGCCTTTCTTACTAAAACCGGATCGCAGAAACTACCTCAGATCCATTGTTATGGTCTGAGGCTATTCCAGAGTCAATTTTTTGAGAGCCTAAGAAATTAATTTTCAACAACTCCATGCTATCCCTGGTATACTCCATGAAGAACCCGTTCGAAGGGCTGGAAGCTGGCCTATTTCTTCGCAGAAGGCTTTCAATGACTTAAGCTTAGATCTTCTCAGCTTCTTGTTGAAATCTGTGCCTTTAAGTTGGTTGCTATGTTCCTGTGAGCCGGTATTCGCTGAAGAGTGATACAATACCTACTGGAGGAAGAAAAGAGCTCCTTGTAGGCAGGGGCAGCGCTTTCATAGGTGCGAATGGTGTATTTGAACCGGGCGCAATTTGTCGGGGGCGTAAGTTCAGAAATTAAGCTTTGAAAATAATTTTAAACTAAGTATTCTCACGGGTTCAAAAAATTACACAAATCTCCCCACAACTTCTCTTGTATTTTCTCGTGCAAGAAAAACTGGCGAAATTTAACTTTTTCTCTTCCAGAAATTTTAGCTTCGCGATTTTACCTTAAGAAATTTTACTCGAGATTTTGCTCAAAAAGTAAAGGAGACACCTTCGTTTTCGAGAATCGGCAGCAAAATTTTTAGAAAAAATCTCCCAAGCAAGAGAAAAATCTCTTATTTATTTATGCTACGTTGGAGCACTTTTTGAAAACACCACTCACACAAAGGAAAAATTATTCCGATGGCTCTGAATTGTATATGTATTGCTGTTTACCGTTTATTTATATAAACTTCTGCGCGCTGTTGCTGCATTTTTAAATTCTATTCCAAAGTGAAAGAATTCAGAAGTTCAACAAATCTGCCCACCCCATCGTCCTCTCCTACACTCTTCTCCGCAAACGACGCTTTCAGCAGATTTTGGTTGGTGGGATGTTGACCCATGTGAAACCTATCTATGTAATCTTTTTTTATGTTATACGCATTCTTATGATGTAATCTTATATTTTGCGCAAACTATGAAAATAATTTCTCCCATCCGGTGAGTGTTTGTATCTTTTTCCATGGTCCTTCACTGCGTTTTAAAATGAACAGCTAGCTCATGGGGCGCAATATGGCTTAGTGCACCGGGCGCAAAAATAACCGAATAGCCGGCCCTGCTTGTAGGTTTCAAGACTCTTGGAAATTATATAAATCGTGTGTAGTGCATGATTAGATGGATCTCCTATAATAATGTTACTTTACGTCCTGGCCTGCGGTTCATCTGTACTTCTCGGCAGTCTTTAAGCAAGCAAGGTGATATTATTTTTGGGGGATTAACAATGGACAAGAAAATTCTTATTCTTATTTAGAGCCACGTGAACAAAAACGATATGATTTCACAAATAGAGAGAGGAAAACCTAGACTTCTTGAAAGCTATGAGAAAAAGTCCCTCCCATATGCAATGTGCAAAATTAACAAATTATGCAAATTTACTAGCAGGAATGATCATTTAAACTTCAGCCACAGGTTCACTCTTGCTACTCCTGCAAGAATTCATTTGATGCGCAGAACTCGTTAGATTTTTTTTTTTGAAATGTTCAAGGATCAAAAGCATTTTATAACAGAATTACTTTAAATTCATCTACCAAAAATTAGAATTGTTTAACTTGTCTTACATTAATTTCTTAAGAACTTGTGCTAATTAAACAGCCCAAAAGTTGTTACAAAGTCACTTCCACCACCATCATCAGTTTGGACTATAATGCTCACTCACCTTTCGAGATATAAATATTAATATTAATGAGGGACAACTGGAAACTTTCAACACAATCTTCTGCGATAGCCCTCCTTACATAAATTTATAACCCATAGGTATAGACAATTGCAGTGCCTACACCGCTTCATGTGCCCGACATCATAATGTTCCCTAGACTATAAATACACAGTCTATCTAAAATTCACAAATTTCTCAATTTCAATTATATCGTCTCCGCTTCATCTTCGCAATTATTTTGCGTCCCCTCCGATATTAACCAAAAGTCCCATTCGAGGAGCAGCAGTATATAGTAGCTTCTTGCAGGATATCTTCCGACAACGTCTCATTCTCATTCTGCAATATTCCGAATGAAATCCATTATTTACGGTTTCAGCCCCAAACCAACGAACATAATTGACTTTCCGTATTCTACGCCATCCCCTTCTAGCTCCCGATATATGTATATATTGGTGGTATACAGTTGGTTTTCAACATTTCGTACCTACTATATACCAAAAAGTTTCTAGGCTCCACAATTCTTACCCCCATTTTCCTGTCATGGCCGATATTTTAGGGGTAGGAATATTTCCTGTTCAATTGCAGTATCCCAGAATCGCAGTCAATTTCATTCTGTAGCCCCACATCGTAAGCAAGTCCTCCGTAGTGCGAAAATGTGTGAATATAGAATCTTCTATATACATATATGAGGTTTAGGGACTCGAATTTATTCTGTGCTAGGATGCAAAGTGGTTAGACTAGGGAGACGTTGCTGAATATTGATAGAGATGTACTGCACGACGTCCATGGTAGCCTGCCTTCCTTCATTCTATCTCCCAGCCCTGAAGGCTATAATTTCTTGAACGGAAGGGGAATTGTAATATGCAATTTTCGGTTATGATCGCTGGAATTTATGAGGCCCCTTTGTTTGTACAGTTTGTTCTAGCCATGGCATAATATATCGCTATCACAGCCGACCTATACTCCTTGGGGTGTTCGACTATTGCAATTATTACGTATCCGTCACTCTGTCTGGAATCAAAGGGGTGCAGAAAACGCATACATAATAGTTCATACGTAGAGTGAATTGCGTGCCTGCCTCCTTCATAATATTAGCACCACTACCAATAAAATACCCCCTAACAAATTTGATAATTGATATAAATAATAAACCCAAGGATGAATTCCGTGATGCACGCACTTCCACAATTTCTTGTCTTTCATAAAACATGTTTCGATGATCAAAAACTCACCGGGTCGAAGTTTGGTCGTTCTAGTCCATCGGTCTGTGTCCACCAACAGTAATAACAGCAACAGCAAGCACAACAACCAATGAAACAACCCCCTAAAGCTATTATTCACAGCAATCTAATATCGTAAACGGGGGCGACCATGAACATGCATCCCTATCTATACGTACATATAAATATATAAAAACATAGCGAATTTGACGTGAGTTATGAAACCTTCGTACCTAGAGCAGACCCTGAGACTCATGATTTATTCAAAATGCTTACTACATAAACGTAAAGGGAGTGCGAGAAAAAGGGGGGTGGTTACTATACCAGACGGGGTTACTTTCAGTATTTATATTATTGATGTGTTAATCAATAATCCCCTAAATCACTGTTTCGTGTGTGTAAGCTGGTGTGTAATCTATGCGTTGCCGTGAATAACAAAATAGAAATAAGTAAAGAGAAAGGAAAAGAAATGGGAGAGAGAAAAAAAATTAAGAAAGGAAGAAACTTTTTGCAATTAGCACAAATGAATTATGCAAGTTTATCTTAGTTTATGAGAAAATATATTAGGAACGTTTTTAACGCTAGAGAAACACATAAAAATAGGATAATATCCTCTACGTGTGAGGTGATTTAACAAAATTTGTTACTGTGTTGTTTATTATTCAAAAGTTTCGGTGAGGAAAAATGAGTAATAAGTAATAGTCCTGCAATCCTTTATAGCCCTTGTACTCTCGGATAACACCTTGCTAAGGCAGATTCATGTAGAAATATGCACAAAGTATGAAGGACCATACAGGGATGGGAAGGAATAAACGGATAAAGTCATGTAGGACCAAATGACAACGTTCCATGATTACTCAAGTACTCCCAATCGCTTCACCCTTATGGTGATCAAGCACATCTTTGCCAATAAAAAGATCGAAACCTTGACCAGACCGGACTCTGAAGAAATACACGGTTTATTATTTTATGACTTTGACCATTTACGAAAAGGCGTATATGAGATTCAAAACCAGTAAAATTAACCACCGAACAAATACTTAGTGAGTTTCCTCCTGAAACCGCAGCGGTTGTGGCTTCGCCACGGAGGGAGCCAAAGTATTCCACACTCTAATTGTGTGCAAGAAGTAGGATCGACAACCAATTCTTCTCTTGTACGAAGGTTGTAACGAACCACGATTCGTTTCTAAGAACCCTCTCCACGAACATTAGAAAAGTACACCAATACCATGTTTGAACTCTAGAATGCCTCTCCTAACAAAGCTTTAATAAAATAATGGGCGCTTTCAGTAATGCAGGATGCGTGCGCAATTGACTTATTCAGTCATTGAAAGCTTCACACTTTCAATTGCTGAATAAGTCATTTGCGCACGCATCCTGCATTACTGAAAGCGCCTAATTCTTTATTCAGCAGGCTGGGTGATTCTTCTTTGAAAGCTTCACTTCGAAGCTTATTTCTAGCTATAAAAGCCGCGTTCTTTTTACACCGTGATCCAGATCAGATCAGCCGAGCATAAAAGAACGGACTTGGATCATGGAAGAAATTTAGTTTTTTACAGTTGTAGTTCTGATTTTTGATATGTACTGTCGCATTTTATATCAGTCTCTAAAACTTATTAAAAATATTTCTGATTTAAAAAGAATTTATAAAAATTTTTAATTGACTTCCAAAATTAACAAAAGGCAACCTTCAATAATTTTTCCAAATAAATTTATGAAATTTAGCAGAGCTACCAACCCTTAAAATTAAAGAAAACAGAACAAAATTATAAAAGCTCTGGATTTTCCAATGAGATGTGTCTTGGATATGGTTGTTACACAAGCTATTTTTGTATCACAGATTTTGATCCAAATCTTTCTTGGATCAAGTTGTTGTTGTAGGTTTGCTTGAAAGTTAATGATCTGAGTGGGATCACGGTGTAAAAAGAACGCAGCTAAAATAAACCGCTTCACCAGGCCAAAATTTAGTCTTTAACCAAGCTCGTTCCGGAGAGGTCGCCTTTTAAGGTCCTATACCGTGTGTGGTGTATGATCCGGCACGGTTACACTATACACATTACATACAATACACATTACCTGAGGAATGCTGCCTAGGCCTTGCTGTGGTGTACGATCCGACAATGTTCCGAAGCAGTGATTCCTATACCGTGTCGTGGTGTATGATCCGGCACGCTTACACTATACCCAAAACACACATTCCCTGAGGAATGTTGCCTAGGCCTTCTGTGGTGTATGATAAGACAATAAACCGAAGTAGGGATTCCTAGGCCATGTCGTGGTATATGATCTGGCTCTGTTAGACCACAGAAATAACAAATACACAACACATACTGATCACATACCGACCGCATACCGACCGACCTTGTGTTAAAAGCTTTTGTTTAACATTTTGCTTTTATTTATGTTTTAAATTCTTTAGAAGCTTATATTTAAGACTTAAAACTTAAGTTTGAAAAAAATATAAAAAAGCTTTTAAAGCTTAAAAAAGCTTTTATCGTTTAAAAAGGCTCTTAAAGCTTGAAAAGCTTTATAGATTAAAAAAGTATTAACTTAAAGAAGCTTTTAAACAAAGCTTTGAAGCCTAAAAAGCGTTTAACGTTTAAAAAATCTTTAAAGGTTAAAAAACGTTTAAAGTTCAAAAAGCGTTCAAAGCTTAAAAAGCATTTAAAGCTTAAAAACTTCTAAAACTTAAAACGCTATAAAAGCTTTAAAAAAGCTTCAAAAGCTTTTGTTTAATATTGTTATTTTTATTTAATCTTTAAACTCTTTAAAAGATTCTATTTAAAGGTAAAGCTCTAAAGGTCAAGCAAATACTTTTATAAGAATAAACAAAAGTTTCTAAAGCTTTAACAAAGTGATTATAAATGTGTTTCAAACCTTATTATTTTACCGTTTTATTATTGATTTGTACTGTTGAGTATTGGCAATACGGTTTGAAGATTTCGCCAGAGTCTAGTAGTTTTTTTTACACAATTTAATTTTTTCACTACAGTTAACAATAACCGCATTCATCAACGAAGGTAACTCTCAATTGTAAGCTTTAGCATGAACATCAACCTAGGTCCTTCTGCATAAAGTTTATTGCCATTGTTACTTACGCTATGGAACATTGTCTTATCAGCAGGATATCTGGCAAGATGCCATATTCTTCTTGCCTCTCTTCTTTCCTTGATTTGTTATGTGATTTCGTCTGGCTATTTGATTTCACACCCTTCAGGAGTTGCTAGGCTGGCTGCCATTCAAAGGTGTTCAATGAAGTTAGAGCGAATTCAATAAAGTGTACAATGAAGTTAGGCCGAGTTCAGCTACAGACTTCTGATTGCTGAACTCTGCAGTGTTGCGGCAGTGTTGAGTTTTTGAATTCACTCTTACTTGTTTGTAGTTACAATTCTTTCTTAATTTTAACACTATTCCTACCGACACTTCACATATACCTATTCCTACCACGGCCGGTCAAATGACTAGCTAGTCTCTTGTAGCGATAAAATGGAGAATCCTATATTATGCTCCGAGAATAAAATTTTGTCTTGATATGAAACATTATTTCTCATAATGCACTTATATCAAAATCTCATATTAGTGTACAGCGCTTTTATAAGTTTTAGTTCAATCGCTATTGTAGTAAACTAATGTTATAAGGTTGTTGGATGAACTTATATAGGAATTAAATATTCTCCTTTTGGGAAAAGTAAATTCATATAATTGTTGAATTATATTATTTAGGAAAAGAAGATTTAATATAAATTCATTAAAGGACAACAAATTCTATTTGAATTTGATTTGATCAAACAGATGGGATGCATTTAATCTTAATTTTAACACTATTCCTACCGACACTTCACATATACCTATTCCTACCACGGCCGGTCAAATGACTAGCTAGTCTCTTGTAGCGATAAAATGGAGAATCCTATATTATGCTCCGAGAATAAAATTTTGTCTTGATATGAAACATTATTTCTCATAATGCACTTATATCAAAATCTCATATTAGTGTACAGCGCTTTTATAAGTTTTAGTTCAATCGCTATTGTAGTAAACTAATGTTATAAGGTTGTTGGATGAACTTATATAGGAATTAAATATTCTCCTTTTGGGAAAAGTAAATTCATATAATTGTTGAATTATATTATTTAGGAAAAGAAGATTTAATATAAATTCATTAAAGGACAACAAATTCTATTTGAATTTGATTTGATCAAACAGATGGGATGCATTGATTAGTTATATTATGAGTACGTATTATATTATTCTCGAAATTGGTTTTTTTGCAATGTATAGCATGAAATTCAACAACGATTAAAATTTTACTGTTGATATTTAATACGTTACCTCGAAAAATAACAACGCGCCTTAAGATAAATGAATAAATTAGAAAATTTTATGAATAATGTAAAAAATAAATTTTCGTTGCACAAAAAAAAATTACTGAAGTTAAATATATTATGTATATGTATTTTTCATTCGAATTTCGATGTAACTATTTGTTTTCATGCCTGTAAACGCATTTATTCTTAAACTTTTGTCCATATAAAAATGCTTTTATTTTTATTTCAAATATGGCAGTTTTAAAATTTGACATACATGTATGGCATACGAAAAAGAGCTGTTATAGGACTACAGATCGCCATTAACGATAATAATTCTTGATATAAAAACTAAAATTTGATGTTTTGACTTTAAAACTAACATAAGCATTCCTAAGCACTTATATAAGACACAAATTCTTGTAAAAAAATTAGACTGCTGACTTAAGAATAGAAATGCCGATACAACATTTGTAGTGCTACATTAGTACTTTACAGAAAAGGGGAAGTTAAATGTATTCATATAACACCTATTTAGAGAGAAGAATTCTTCTGAACTGTGTTGTTTGTTTACATTGTTCTAGTTGGGTCAATGAGTGAAATTACACGGCTATTCACTTGGGACTCACGTCAAACCTGTCTGTGAATGATTTGAGTATTACAGAAAGCTCCTAATTTTCGCCCTCTGTTCCGTGCAACGATAGTAAATGCAAACGTGAATGTGAATTTTCGTGAATTCCAGAAAATAAAGCTATGCTTGTGTTAGTGTCAAACATTTTTTTTTGGATTCACAAGTGAGGCCAACCGATGTACTTCCGTGCTCCCTTTGTCTAAAAAACCGGGTTTATTGGAAAGTGAGTCTGGGAAAGTCATAGGCCGTGTTATTAGTCTCAATAGGTTACACCCATTATTGAATTATTACCCTTTTTACCAGTCTGTAAATTTAATGAAGGATTATTTATGATATTTCCCACGGACCTTTAGTCTAATATACGTTTTTATATATGAATACAAGTTCAAAGCACTCCCTATGATCCTATATAAAAGTTTGTTAAAAACTGATTGCTTATAAGTGTTGATACAGAAAATAAATTCTTACTACGAGTAGATTTTTTTTTTGCATTCTTATATAAGATTCGATTTGCGATTCACTTCTTATATAAGCCTCGATATAAGAAAATTCTACCCAAGTATTGTTTTCTCATACTCATTTTCCCCATTACTGATATAGGATTATTATATAGGACTACAACTCTTTGGGAATTATAGTCTTTTGTACCAACCCAAATAACACTTACATTTCAGCAACTAAATCCCTTATATGAGATTAACACTCCCTGGACCCATATGAAGCAACAGATGTCGAAATAGCACTCTAGTTGATGCTTTAAGAATTGCAAAATCTATATAGAAAGTTAAATGCAGATCATGACTAATATAGGAGTTCTATAAGACAAATCAAAATTTTCAGGACTTGAATTCTTAGCAATGTTCCTTGGGTTAGGTCTACAATCACAAGAAGAAACGAAGAAAACGAAGAAGTACCCAGACGAGTACTACTGGCTAATAGAGCCTTTTATGCCCAAAAACAAATACTGCACTCAAGATTTGTACACATGACCCAGGACATAGAGGAAAGAGTCAACAAGTTTGAGAAAAAAGTTCTCAGCCCAAACTGAGAGGATGGAATATGGCGAAGCAGATACAACAACGAGTTGTATGAAATTGTTGACAACCTAAGACTCTCAACTTTAATAAAAATGAACAGACTGAGACTAGCTGGCTACGTAATCAGGATGGAAGATAATACAGGGTGGGCCAAGAATTAGTTAATATTTCAAAAAATCGTATAAAAAAACCATTTGACATATTTTAAAAATTGTTTATTTACAAGAAAAGTAATTCATTGGAATTTATTTTTTAAAAATAATATCATCTAAATGACCACCGTTTCGACTTTTGCACTCTTCTAAGCGTGTACCGAAATTCTGGATTCTGGATCACGTCGAACAGAAGCGGCAACTTGCTGCACGTTCTCTTCGGTCCGAGAAATCCGCGGGCCGCCGGCTTGTTTCACATTTAGTGTAGGTCCTGTTTCTTCGAACTTTTTCACCCATTTCTTAAAGGTGCACTCGGACATTGACTTAAGTCGTGCAAATCGTATTCAACGCGAAATAAGCGTCTCACAGTAATGAGTAAATTGCAGTTTAAATAAAATTGTTTCACACAAAAGCGCGCTGTGGCCCCGTGTAGCGATCCATTGCGACTAAATTTCCCAGAAACAAACTAGCGGCAAGACCCCTCCCCGAGCCCCGCGCGGCGTGTGTTTGCGTGGGGTGTTAGATTTAAATGTTAACGAATTCTTGGCCCACCCTGTAGTATCCCAAAATGCTCAACATTCGGAACAGAGACCGTCAAACTTGGAGAAATGCTTTATAGGAGACCAAGGGTAGATTCTAGAAGGAGGCCAAGGCTAAGCTGTAGCGCCATAGGATGGATGGAAGGATCGCATTAGGTTTGGATGAGATCATAGATCATACAGCTCCTCATATCGACGAACCTTTTCAACTAAATTTTCATCTTCCATGATAAATTAGTTCAATACAAAAAAGAAAATACTTGAAAAATTCGAAATGCTTCCGTAACTACGTTCACATTGAACAGAATAGATCAGTCACGTCAAGGCACGTCACGTCAAAATATAGTTTGAAACTATTCTTGACGTGCCGTTACGTTGACGGTCCGTGACGTTGCCTATATATGTGAACGTGTAGTGCAAAACTCATTGAAGAATATTTTGACGTGCCGTTGCCGTTCCGTGACATGACGTTGACGTTCCGTATAGTGCGAATCGGCCTTTATTGAGTCATGAATCCATTCTGCTCTTGAGTATAGCTGGAGGAAACACCTTTTATGATAATACCGTCTTGAGATTTTGACCCTCAACATATTGGTGCACACCTTTTGTACAGTATATTATATCTTATTTTTCAATAAAAATTGATTTAAAAGTACCTAAAAGTGTTCTTATTAATCAAACCACATAAAAAACAGCTTCTTACCCTAACCACATACTAAATAGACGGATAATGCTTAACTTCTAATTATTCCATTACATATTAAATAAACTTTTTCATCACTCAAATTTGACATCAATTTAATTTCTTTCTCCCATATATCAGCAGTCATAACAACCCTTCGTTCACAGAATACGGGGTTCCAATTGTTTTTTAAAGTAGAACAGAACAAAAGTGTTAACATCTGTTTCATCCTCTTTCGTTGTCAAATTAACTTTTCTAATCCACCATGATATACAGTGACAATAGAACATGTACCAAGTACCTAAGGGTAATTACAGGTCTTAAAAGAGAAGTAAAAGAGAAGTTGGAGTTGTCAAATAATTTATAAAACATTCTTCTCCCCTTGTATGGTATCTAAGCAACTGAATGTACTTGGATATAATATGGGTAGGATTGGATTTAGTTTATATTAAATTGTATTTGTGAAGGAAGATATACGCTTTGTTTAATGTGGTTATATTGAAGGATATTTTTAAAGAATACCTGACTTATTTCCTTAAAAGGAAATAATAATTTGTATTCCAGGAAGTGCTTAATGAAACAATCACCAGCCGTTAAGGTACTTAAAAGTGAAAGAAATAAAATCTTCCTATCACTGAGTGTTACCCCCCATCCAACAGTGGAGGTTACCCTGCGTACCTAGGTAGCAATTGCTCAACAATGCTGGAGAGAACACGACTACAAGTAATCTCGACAAAACATTTTCCTCCTTTATGCCTTAAGAGATATCTCCCATAGCTTCTGAGTGCATAACAACAGCACCAAGTGTCCTTTAGCTCTTCTTTATGTGTTTACGTTGCAATACTCAATATAAAAACGTGCATATGTATATTTTTGATCCTTAAAGGAAGAAATTTTGCAATGGTAGTCCTGAATTACGAAAAAAACAAATGTCTTCCTTTTTTTTTTTAAAATACAACAACAAAAATAAAAACACATAAAACCCGCATAAGAGTTTGCCCTGGGAGGAACATAATAGAAGGAAGAGGGATGATATAAGGCGGCAACTGTTCTAGCCGAAGGCAGTCAAGGCCAAAAAGGGTTCAGCAGGTATGGTACAAGGTACACTAATTAACGCCTTGTTTACTTGTCTGGATTGAAGTATGGTGAGTGTGCGACGCTAACGAATGCAAACGAAGATTCCCTCAAACCAGCCGAGAGCTGGGAAACTGAATAGGAACTTTTATGTTGTTTTCGACATCGTTAGACAAAAGGATCGCGCTAGTATATAGTAGAGGAGCTTCTTCATGGCCACAATAATGAATTTTCTTCTATGGAAAATGAAAGGGTTGTGCCGTGCTGCAAAGGGGGATGAAAAAAATGTACATGTATGTTTTTTTCCTTTTCTTTTCTGTGTGCACTTATCCTCTCAAATATATATCTATGTGCAAAAGCATGTGTTAAAACTTCTTTTAATTGTTTTTCTTCCAGTATTTTAGACAGGTGTGTGAAAAGAACTAGACGCTTTTCTACAATAGAATTGTTTTTTTTTATTCTTTTTTAAGTCTGGCATTAGTCTATTATGTTTACAGCTGTCAGAAAATGTTCTTTGTATCTTGTTTACAGACAAACATTTTCAGAAACATAAACTACAGGAAAGATCATGAGCGTGCGATGGAAAATAATTAAGCAATCTTTAAACACATTTCAAGAAATTTAACATGGAAAACTTTCACATTTTCAAATCATATTTCTTTCGAATCTTTAAATTTTATTCAATTGGTCACGATAGGTAGGAAAATTGGTGAATTAGTCGCACCCAAGCCAATTGGCGATGTAGCTGCACTAGTAAAAAACTTTTCCGTGAGAAGAGGCAGTAAAATAGTAAAATTTTTAGATCCAGCCAGTCATAAGGGGTACAGGATCAACCCTCAAATTTTGACCTTCGAAACCTTCCGCAATTCCTTTAGGAAGAGCATTCCAAACACATGGTGCCTGATATTGTTTAGAATCGGACAGTAGAATCAGGGGCGGTGCTTGGTTGTTGTGCGCCCGGTGCATAAGGCCATATTGCGCCCCATTATTTTTTGATCGCAATGGAAAGAAACAGAAAAAAGTTTACCACAAAGCCCAAGATGATTTTTTTTTAAATTTAATAAACCAACCAAAATCTAGTATATAGTTCGCCATTTTTCATTGATTCCCTGTAACACTTTGGAATTTTGTTCCACAGCAAGAATTTTAAAAAAGTGCTCCAGAACAGAATAAATAAATGACAAATTTACCTCTCACTTAGCGGGCTTTTGTAGTTAATTTTTACTTCTACTCGAAGAAGAAGGTCTGTTCATTTTCTTGGGTATTTCTTTTGGTGGTGAGATATTGGGTCCAAAACTACCGCGCCCATTAGCTTGGCCTATTGGACTGCAACCACACCCCGGTGTCTAGTGGCGGGACTGTTCAAGGCTCCCGACCGCAGTCCTGCCTTCGGTCTGTTCGGAAGGAATTCACGAAAGTGGAGGGTATACTCCATGGGCTCACCAATTCCACTTCGGCTCTCCTTGTCCTTCAGTGAGTTGTTCGTTGGGACAGAGCGGCGCCGCCGGTCCGGGTCAGTTTGTTGTCATAGTAGAAGGGTAATTGCGACTCCAGTCTTCTTTTTATTTCCTTCTTCTGGGGTTTCTGTGTCCCTGGTTTATGGGGATGTTCCCCCTAGATTAAACGGGAACTGGTCCTGCGGACCCAGAAACTTTGAGCAGAGTGGCCGCCGGCTGTTTAGGTTTGCTTCTTGGCTAACCGGATTCAAGGCCGTCGTCCTGTCTTTGGTCTGTAGGGAAGGAGTACACGGAAGCATCCATCTTGACAGAGCCGTCTTCTCAAAATAAAGCATTATACAACTGGGTGTCCAGAGGAGATCCGTAAACGATAGTTCAAGGCATACAGCTCTCAACACGATAACATCTTGGCTTAGTAGGCCCGATCATATTAGCCCACCCTTCTCAGGATAGCTTCCAATAGAGGTTATGATCGCACTTTCGCCAGTTCGCGATAGTTACGCCACGTGCGCATTTAAATATTTAAATACACCACTTGTTGGTTCTCCAATCTTACTGGTGACTCACCACCAAACTTACTTGAACAAAAATTTTATGAAAATTTTGAATAACTTCCTGAACGAGGGGAAGTAAAATTTCTTCGCTTTTTCTTGCATGATAATGTACAGGGGCAGAAATTTGTTAAATTTGTATAACTTCTTGCGCCTGCGGGATCCGCATCATTTCGGGGACAGACGTACAGAATATTTTATCGAGAAAATAAACGGGAAAAATTGATCGGGGTATGAAAATGAAGTCACGGAATTATATTTTTTTCAATATCTTGAACTGCGCCTCCGTCTAATTGCGCCCGGTGCAAGTGCACCATACGCACCTATGAAAGCGCCGTCCCTGGGTAGAATAGAATAGAAAGTGTTCGGTTATCTCACCAGCCTCGAAATTATCATATACATAGTACTGTCCTGCTGTCAACATCCTTGTTGTTAACTTAGCTCTAGGGAGGGCCTTATCCTGATATGGAGGCTATGTTTGGATGAAGCCTTAATGAGACTTTTATGGACCATCATCATAGATAAAAATAACTCGACAAATCGATTTTGATTCCATATATCAGCAAACAAACATTGCTGGGACTGGCAGAACCGATCCTCGCAGGTAAACTATAGGCTTTTCACAGCAAGCTAAGAACGAAGGAGTGACGATCCCAGTACTTCACTTAAAGAACGACAGAAAGAATTAACTTGGCTGTTAAAAGCTGAATTGAGAGTTTAGTATCATCATCATAAATAGCTCCACAGCCTGTTATTGGCTTCGGCTTCCTGCAACATCATCCTCCAGAACTGTCGGTCCCTGGCTTGAAGTCTCCAATTTCTTACACCTAGGGTTCGTAGGTCTTCTTTATCTGTATATCTCTTTTTTGGACGTCCCGTACCTCTGTGACCGTCTGGTCTCTTGTTCATAATAATTTTTTGTTATTCTGTCATCACTGCTACGTACAACATGTCCTGCCCATCGGATTCTAATAATTTTTATAGTTTTTATGATGTTGGATCTTTATAAAACTGATACAATTCTTGATTGTATCTTCTCCTCCAAACACTGTTTTCGTTGATTCCTCCGTATATAGTGCGCAGGATATTTTATCATAGACGCTTCAGAACTCTATAATAGGGAATGTATGTTTATGTTAAATTCATTTGCCTTTTTTAGGACCTGCATAAGAGTAAAAATATGGTCTGTGGTCGATCTTCCGGGGCGCTTGATAGTTCTGCAGAGCTGCTTATGCGTTAGGCTGTAATTTAACCTATAAAATATTTGATAATACTTTATATGCTACGTTCAGAAGAGTGATGCCTCTATAATTACGGCAGTTTAGCTGATCTTCTTTTTTATGTAGAGGGCACACAATGCCCTCACTCCATTCCGATGGTATTTGTTTCTGGGGCCATATTAGCGTTGCGAATTCATGCAGGCTTGATATTACGTTTTCACCGCCTTGTTTTAATAGCTCTGCTACAATGCTATCTCTGCCCGGGGATTTATTGTTTTTTATTTTTTTTACTGCGTCTTGTACGTCTTCTAATGTAGGCATGTCTCTCACTAGTTCTTCTGCTAGTTCCACGTTTTCTGCTAACGTTTCCTCCTCATCTCGAGCAAGCAGTTCTTTAAAGTGTTCACACCATCTAGTTAGAACTAGTTCTTTGGTACTTAAGATCACCCCATTCTTATTTTTGCACATTATTACTCTGGGCTTGAAACCGACTCGGTTCTCATTTACATTTTTATATAGTTTTCTGATGTCGTTTTGGCTGTTCGCTTCTTTTATTTTTAACATTTCGTTTTCCCAGTACTCCTTTTTCTTCGCTTTGTGCATTATTTTCTCCTGCCTTCTCTTTTCTTTGAATATCTCAACTTCATTTCTCATTCTGGGTTTCTGTATCATGACTTGGTACGCTGCATTCTTTTCCTACGTTACTCGTGCACAGTCATTGTCGCACCATTCATTTATTCTTTCACGTGGTTCGTATCCTAGAGTATTTGACGCTGATTCTTTGATTAGGGGTTTCAAGTTACTCCATTTAACCTCTATGTCTTCGGCGCTGTCGTTATTTGTATTTGTCACTCTTCTATTTATTTTTTCTACATATTCTTCTTGTTTTTCTTCTTCTTTTAGCAGTTTCACGTTAAATTTTCTTTTCCTGTGGTTTCTTCCATCGTTTACTGTCGATATTCTGCTTCTGATTCTCGTCCCAATCATATAGTGGTCAGAGTCTATGTTTTTTGTACCACGATATGATCTGACATCTAATACTTCTGAACAGAGTGACGCGCATCTATAAGTATATGATCAATTGAGTTTTGCGTTCTTCCATTTGCAGTTCTCCAGGTTACCTTATGCATATCTTTTCGCTGGAATCTTAGGTCTGCTATCACCATATGATTCATCATTGCAAAACTGATCAGTTTCATACCGTTTTCATTTGTTTCATTATGTAGACTGAAAGCTCCTATTGTAGATCGGTATGTCGTTTCATGGCCGATTTTTGCATTTGCATCTCCTATAACAATTTTTACATCATGACTAGGACAGTTTCTTAGTGTTCTATCTAAGGTTTCATAGAATGTATATTCTTCTACTGCATCTTCAATCGGGGCATGTATATTTACTATGGAGTAATTAAAGAATCTTCCTCTTATACGTATTCTACATTCTTTCGTCTATAGCTTCAAACCCCATTACTAGATGTTTAATTTGTTTTCTTACAATGACTGCTGTTCCAAAAGTATGATTTTTCCCGTTACAACTATATAATATATTGAGCATTTTTTTCTCAAGAATCCCCTTTCCAATCCATCTCACCTCTTGTACTGCTGTTAGATCACTTTTATATTTATCTAATTCGTTTAATAGAACTTTTAATCTGCCAAACTGATACAGTATCCTTACATTCCAAGAACAAATTCGTAAATCATGGTCCTTGATACGATATCCGGGTCTTCGTTGTGTAGTCAATCCTATCCGAGGCTCTGTTGTAGGTCTCGTGGCAATGTGGTAATGACAGGACGGGTTGCCAGGCCGTCGCCAATATGCGCGAATATAGCGTCCCACGTTCGCTACTATCGTCGCACAGTGTGACGAAAGGTATTGAAAAACGGAAATAAATCATTTTTCACGAATACCAATGAAATGTCCTGAACTTCTTTCACATATACCCAATGTACAAAAGTAAAGTGATAATTCCTGGAATATCCCTTCCAGGGCCGAAAAATTCCAACTGAAAGTTGTAGTTAAGGTCGCACGCAAAGTCTATTTCAATCAGTTAGAAATTTGTGTGCGAACTTTCAACAAATTCTGCAAAAAAACAAAGTGAAAGTAAATTTTTTATCATAATGAATCCAACAGTTTATGGCATTTATAGTATTATTTCATTAAAATAATTTAAATAAGACTGATATATAACGATTTTGGTGAACATTAAAAAAATCATATAAAAATTATCACTTTTAATTCAATCACATCAGTTCCTTGAAGCTTTTAAAAAAATGGTAAAATATGGTACAAATGTGGTCTTTTACACATTTTAATTCAACTAATGTATTTTACAATAACATATAGTGGGTCCTGCGCAAACCCTCGCAAAGATTTCATGGAGGCGCGACCAAAATTTTGACCCGAATACCTGAAGGTTTTGTTCTGGAGGATCAGTTGGACGTCCAGGACATTGTACGACTTGAATTTTTGAATTTAAATAAGAAATTCATCGGGTGTGCCAGACGTTGGGATCGTTTCGAAGAAAAAAATTCTGATTATTTGGCTAAGGTTCAGTTTCACTTTGAAACGCGATGAGGAGGAGATGGAGGATGAAGTGTTCGAAGATCAAGACAAACAGCCAGGTTCGTCGAAGCGTGGTCGTCCTCCAAGTGTTGAATTTAGTTCCCTCAATGATAGACAGAAAAGGAACCGTCTGCGAACATTTAAAAAAGGATCGAAAGAATTATTATCGGCGTCAAGAAAATCATTGCATGCGGAAGGTGAACTTAGTGGTGTAGATGTGTTAGATAAGTTGGAAAACTCACCAACTAAGGGCAACACTATGAGTTGGACATAATATGTTTATGGCCATGGTTGATCAGAAAGTCATTAACCATATTACCGGTAATAAAGGTTAGGCTAATTGCTACTTTTGCGGAGCTAAGCCAGGTCAAATGACCTCTATTGTAACGGATGGCCCGAGACAAGTACCTGCAAAAGAAGATAATTACCGACACTTCAGGCCTGGATTAACTTATTCCAGTGCCTACTTCATATTAGTTACAAACTCGAGTGGCAGTTGGACAGGAAGAACAAGGATAATAAAGCTGCGATCGATGATAAGAAGAAATCCATACAGGAAGCGTTTTTTAAGGAAATGGCTTTGAATGTGGATGAACCTTTAGTAGGATTCGGTAATACCAATGACGGTAATACGGCGAGAAAGCTCTTCTTGGAATGGGAGAAAAGTGCAAGAATTACTGGAATTAATGCTGCACTAATTAAAAATTTCCGGACGAAATTGTTGGCACAGGAAACTTGTACAAAAGATGTTCGGTGATTTCGGCTGGAACACACTCGGAAACCAGGTCGTAAAGCTACGAATGAAGATTTGATTAAGTGATTGTTTCTCTCTTCAGACCCATACATCAAGTTTTAGACGGGACAAAGGCAAAGAAGGAAATTCCGAAAGATGAAGACGTGTTAAATATCTTAGATTTAGATGAAGATGATACAGATTCTGAGTACGAAGACGATGAAATTGATGTTGATTTTAACCAATAATGATTGTAATTATTCTAATATAATAAAATTTGTATTCGGAAACATGAAATTAATCTTTTACATTATATTTGAATACAAAAAATTTTTCTTCTACAAATCGGATTTGAAGTTTTCAATTTTCATATACTCCCATACAAACGTGGTACATATAATTAATTGTATATGAAAGTCCGTCCATTAAGCTGCCTATAAATGAGAATATTCTTTTTTGGTCCTGAATCCTTTTTCGTCCTTTTTCGCAAAATGCATGAAAATTATTTTTAGTATGCAAGGATTATGGTTCTAGCATTCAATATTCAATCCCATATATTTTTCCGTTTTGTCCCATAGTCTCGTCACACTGTGCGTCGTTAGTTGGCTATCAAGTGAGACCACGCGGAGGTGACGGTACGATTTTGCCCACCGTTTAGTATCTAGTGATTCAATTCATCAGATGCTATCGTAGGGCGTCAGATCTAAGCCTTCCATCACTAACTTATCAATTCCTTTTGTAGCTTAATTTATGACGAAATGCTGAAGCTTGACACCCTCTATTTTTCTTATCTAGTCGTGTCAATTTTAAGTCAAAATTCACTTCCATACATCGGAAAGTGTCTCTCCATCTGCTTTAACTGCTAATCGATACAAAAGACCTGAAAATCTTCTTCGCTGTTCTTTCTCCTAGCATTTCAGTAGTTAAGAATGTGTGATTCTTAGAGCTATTTGTGATTAAGCCTCTTTCGCCAATTGGCGCTCTTATTGACTCAGTTTTGCGGCATTACCTTCATTGACTCCCACACTATATAGTATTTTTTCGCATAGACTACGGTCTACAAGTTCGTTTAAAAATAGAACAATTCGTTTGTGGAAAAATCTTCCGCTTATTTCTTATACAACATATAAAAAACCAACATCTCAGAATTCAAACTTAAGTTTTTGACATCTGCTTCAGTGACCCCAGACATCCCTCTTCAATCCATGAAACTAAACTTACTAAGATATATTACAGAATGATCCAAAAGACAAGACAGATTGGTGGTACAAAGGTTGTTTTCCAAGCTTGTTTTTTTTTTCATATAACTAAATTATTTTAGTAATCACAACCTTACTACCCTCGCTCCACTTTTATAAATTTAATATTAAAACCCACTAAACAATTCCATCATATACAATATAATATAAATTTATTCAAATTATTCCTAACAAACTACCCCCTATTACACGTTACAAATAACACAAATCCCTTATGTCGTCGCCATATGTTAACAAAATCTCAGTATGTTAAACTTCCTGGAACCTCTAGATTACTAGAAAACCGAGATTCTATGCATGACAAATGACACACAAATCATGTCGCATGATATTCCAATTAGTTTCCTCTGAAAAATTCCATCTTCCTTGCCATATAATACGTAACAGATGTAATCAGACCGACTGGCATAATTAAAATAAATCACTTGTCCAACAAGAAGTTGTTCCATGGTCGTTCGTTGCCATCTCCCTCTCTCGCTTACTCCAGGACTGCTAGAGAAGTATCCTTTAACTTACTTAGTTCGTTGTACCACAGCCGAAAACCGCAACCGCAAATCAGCCCTTGTGCTGCATACTAAAGGAACGGAAAGAGCCTACCCCAATCAACTAAGAATATACCAAAGCAGAGCAGCAGGAATTCCCTTCTCAGACATAAGACATCGTATCATGTTACTAGAAAATGGAAAAAATATGATCCTTGCGGCCGGGCATATCCCAATAAATCATCGCGAAGGGAACAAGCCAAAAGGACGAAGACTTCTATGCCACTAGTTTCTAGCCCCCATGGGCAATTGCTAGATGGTTGATTAGGAAATTTGCCGAGATCTTGGATAGAATTGCACCGTCACATATGGTCCATATGGGAATATCCCGTCGTACACTACCCACCCGAACATCATAAGCGCCCCCTGGAAATCTGGAGTTGTGTGTCCTTTACCGCACATTCACACTCGCACTCGCATACATAAAACCGAAATTATAGTGTGACTGACCCCGTTTTGAGAAATTTGTATTAAGGCGAACCTTCCCTGGCTATCCCTCTGAACACAGAACACGTTCCTTCTCTCCTGGCTAATCCGGTGAACATGGAAAAGCCAGGATTAGTCCAGGCAATGGCTTTACTACTGTACAAGGACACGAGTTACATTTGTCATTTTCCGTAATTGGTCCGATATTTGTTTCACATTTCTCAACATTCTTGTGTATATCTCGTGATTTCATAAATCGATTCCGACGGCAAGGATACTACTCCCTACAACCAACCATTCTGGTATCAGGATGTGTAGTGCTGCGGGCTTTTTGGGGTAGTTAACCAATATGATACTACCACCGACTCTGGTGGTGTGCGCTCTCGAGAGGTGGCAGCTTAAGGGTTCGTTATTATTCCATGCAGGATATTTCGGATAGAAAAGTGTTTGAAAGGAAACTGTCAGTTAAGTGATAGTGAGTTTGGCAAATTGATATCCATTTAGAATGTGAATCTGTCAAAATTAGTTAAACACTAGAGAATGGCCACAGCTTTTAGTGGGTAATCATAAAGCTCTTGTAGCTGGTTTTGTGATCTCTTGAGTTCTTTTGGAATATAAATATGTGCGGCTTTTTTGGACTTTGTTGGGGGTGTAATATTCCCGGTAATGAGGGGAGATTTTCTTGTTGCTAATCTGTTGTGTGGTTGGCATAGAACAGTAATCATTCCCTTCGTGGATTCAGAGGGGCTTGTAAGTACATATTCGAATCTTATTAATCTATATTATGTAAGACCTTTGATCTTAAGAAAGCTACTCGTTAAATAAAGAAAAAGAGATACTAGTCATTAATTACGCTTTTGTACGGCCTTTTTCTGTGGAATAACGAATTCAGACTGGTTCGTTAATGCGTAGTCGGGTCGCAATATATACAGTACGGAATCGGCGATCGCGGAGTGAGACACCGAGGATCTGCCTCAAGCAACGCATTTGGAAAACCTCGAGCTTCTTAGCGTCCGGTTTGAGCAGTGTACACGTTTCAGATACTTAAAGAAGAATCGGAAGGATCAACATTCGGTAAAGGCGTACTTTCGTTTTGATGGCAATATTTGTTCGTTTCCATATTGTTATGTATTTTGTTATAATAATTAAAATATCAGAGAATGTTAAATTCACTCTTTATTTAAACAATATGTATATGGAATTCGATATTAACTTTCAGACTGTTTCTGACGACTGCTGTACTTCGACAGCTCCAGTGATAAGCGGGACTTATCACTTGATGTACATTATTGGTTGTTGTGCGATCCTTGCCGATGATATGCGTTGACGATTATACTCAACACATATGCACACACTTGAACGAGTCAAATGCTGCTGTTGCCTGGCCGATACGGATGTGAACGTCGGCCGTCGATGCTACTTTCGTTTCCTCAACCAATGATCTCAAATATTTGAACTTCGGAACCTGTTCGATTTGGGCTCCATCGAGGTGAACACTGGCCCTCAATCCGTCCGTGACCACTTTGGTCTTTTCCACATTGATTTTTAACCCGTATGTTGTATAAGATGTCTGTTGCTTCGGCATCCATGTCGGCGAACATTAAGTCGGTTACGTAGTTGTTGTCGTCGTATCACACTCCCAGTCGTCCATCGAATTCTTCACGCACAATCGCGTCGATCACGGCATTGAAGAGAAGTCGGGAAGCCACGTTTCCGTGTCGAACACCCGTTTGAATCGGAAACTCCTCGAATAAGTCGCTTCGAATACGAACACAGCTGGAGAAGTTGGATGATTCTCAACAGCATGTGTTCTGTTTCCAAGGCTCTCCATAAGCTGTTCCAATCGATGCAATCTAAAGCGGATTTAAAATATTAAAACGACGAGATTTCGTTTGCCGCAACGAATTCTTTGTTTCAGTGCGAATATTTGATCAATGCTAAATCTAAATCCCGCTTGTTCCCTCCGGCTCATTTGCTCTCGATGTTTCTGGAGCCTCGATTGTAAATTTTCGTACATACTTTTGCGATAATTCTTGCATTCCCGACCGTCGCATTTCTTCAAAATTGGGACTGTTCAAATACTTTCACAGCGAGGAATTTCTTCGTTATCCTTTGAATTCTGTCGGATTAAAATCCAATCACCGAATCACCTTTAGGGCATTTAATTTTTTATTATTACAGATGAATAACATTTATTGATGAGGAACAGGTTTAATTACACATTTTCGGAACCTCTGAATAAGGAAGATTGGTCATTTGGCTACTAATGGACATCCATCAAAACATAAACATCATCATATTTGGCCAAGATCGCCACATTAGTCATCATCAAATTACATCGTCATTAACATTAATATAATTTAATTTTATTAGAATTAATTTTCAATTTACGATATTCATTCAAAATTTACTCTGGTAACCCCATCACCTCAATACACGCTTACACATAAATTAGCATTCCCACTTTTATCGTCGAAGCAAAAATCACTTCAAACGTTACGGTTTTCTTTTGTATCCCCACTTGAACTTGAAATTCAAGCAAACGATTAAATGTTGTTGCGAACGAAACGCTCGCTCTCTCGGCACCGGAGCTTCACCGAGGTAAGTTGATCCTGGACTTGTTCCTTTTTTCCTCCTTATTCTTTTTTTTTTTTTCCATTTCTAACTTTCCTCTGTTGTTGGGTTTCGACCAACAACAGATTTATTAATTTTCCTTGTTGTTGGGATTCGACCATCAACAAGGTTTACTAACCTTTTCCTGTTTTTGGGCTTCGACCATTAACAGGTTTACTAATTTTCCTTGTTGTTGGGATTCGACCATCAACAAGGTTTACTAACCTTTTTCTGTTTTTGGGCTTCGACCATTAACAGATTTACTAATTTTCCTTGTTGTTGGGATTCGACCATCAACAAGGCTTATTAATTTCGTTTGTTTTGGGTTTCGACCATAACAAACTACTAACCTTTCTTTGTTGTTGGGATTCGACCATCAACAAAGATATTAATCTTTACTGTGTTGTTGGGATTCGACCATCAACACAGTACTTCCTTTCCTTGTTGTTTTCATACAACAGTAATTTCCCTTTTTGTCATACAAGTTCAAGGTCAACTCTAAAAAACAGGTGAGTACCTCATTTTATATGCTGATAAAGTTCTATATATATATTTTTTTCTTTTCTCTTTTATTTCTTTTGTGATTCGGTGATTGAATTTATTATTTCTTCGAAATTTTAAACTTCGCGATTTAGTGAACAACGTTGTAGAGGTGATTTTTGCAATTCGATAATTAATTCATAGCTTACATCGTTGACGAGGTGATGAGATTGAATTTTATAGTTTTCAACATTGTCGAGGGTGATCCAAATAAATTTTGAGTGAGTCTTCACTTGAATTAATACTTTGTTAACTTATGAATTGTCAAAGTTTTTATCCCTTTTTGTATATTGAAGTTATTAAGAAATTGAATTATAGTTTCCAACATTGTTGAGGGTGAATTAAGTAAACTTTGATCAAATCGTCATTTGACTAAATAATTTGACAAATCTTTAATTATCAGAAGTTTTGTTCTTTATTGAAATTTGAATTAATAAACTTACTAACTAAACTAATTAACTAAAACTAAATAACTAAATTTGAACTAATTTATATGAACTTGAATTTTATTGAATTACTGATATTTGAATTATCATGAATAAATTTGAACTGTTATAACTGAATCCTACTTCTTCTTCTTTTTATTTGGTTTTTTGTTTCTTTACCTTTTTTACACAGGTGTACTGCAGTTAGAAGCGTCAGAGAAATTCCGCTATTCGTTTAAAGTTTTTTTTGTATAAAAAACATATGGTCCTTCGAGCCGGATGTGTTTCTAAGTGCAGTGCATAGTGTTTAAAAAGAGTCAAGTGGAGTTAAAGTTTCTAATCTCATAAGATCTTAGTAGAAAACATTAATGTGTTAATGTGAACCTAGTGATCAAGATTTTTATTTTCAAAACAAGGCGTTTCATTGCAAGCGATTAATTTCAAATACTGTTCTCGAACGATTCACTTGTTTAATTTATTATTTTTTCGAGGCAAGTCCCTCATCCATAGCAAGGTCTTACACACCAAGCTAAATTTACATGAGCCTAGTCTTAAAATTTACTACTCAAATAATTTTACGCGAGCCTAGTCTTCAACTATGTTGTTTTCCGAGGCAATCCTCTCACTTCAATTCCAATCAATTGGAAGGTTTTCATACCAATCCAATTTATTACACTCTCGAGGCAAGTCCCTCACCTGTGCAAGGTCTTAAGCACCAAGCTACATTTACATGAGCCTAGTAGTAATACTATAGTATTTTCCGAGGATAGTCCCTCATTTGAGATCAAATAAATTGGAAGGTTTTCATACCAACCCAATTTATTACACTCTCGAGGCAAGTCCCTCACCTGTTGCAAGGTCTTAAGCACCAAGCTACATTTACATGAGCCTAGTCCTCAACTATAGTATTTTCCGAGGAAAGTCCCTCATTTGAGATCAAATAAATTGGAAGGTTTTCATACCAACCCAATTTATTACACTCTCGAGGCAAGTCCCTCACCAGTTGCAAGGTCTTAAGCACCAAGCTACATTTACATGAGCCTAGTCCTCAACTATAGTATTTTCCGAGGAAAGTCCCTCATTTGAGATCAAATAAATTGGAAGGTTTTCATACCAACCTAATTTAGTACACTCTCGAGGCAAGTCCCTCACCTGTTGCAAGGTCTTAAGCACCAAGCTAAATTTACATGAGCCTAGTCTCAATTATACCATTCTCCGAGGCAAGTCCCTCATTTGTAATCAAATCAATTGGAAGGTTTTCATACCAACCTAATTTATTACACTCTCGAGGCGAGTTCTCATCAATATCAACTTCTTCCACATCAAGTGTTTATAAGAGTTTAGTTCTTACATATATGCCCATCTATTGGATCAAATTCCAAATTTCTCACCCATTCTCTTACACCACAGCGACTACTTGTCCGTGTTGTAAAAATCTCATACATTGTCAACATGTTCTAAATTTTCAAATCTCTCCCATCAACAAAAGTATGGCATTGTAAAGGCAAACCAATTGTGTTTTAACTGTCTTTCAAAGTCCCACTCCACTTTAAATTGCTCCAGTAAGTTTAGATGCAGAAAATGCGGTAAAACTCATCATACTTTACTACACAAAAATTCTTTACAAAGTTCAACTCCCAAAAAACGCGTCAACCATATTTAAGTGGATCGCACTCATCACGATCAACAGCTCCTGTGTGCACACCTCGTCCATTGGCACACATTCCCAAGCTACTACCAGTTGTTACAGATTCTGAAAATATTTCAAATACTAGTCTTAACAAACCCTTATTCATATCTTTAACAGCTGATAAGAAGACGATGACGTCCTCGAAAACTGTTACATGTAAAGAATTCAGCAATAGAATTAATGGCAAAACTAACTTATCAAGTAAAAGAAATGCAAATTTGAAAACAGATCCCTTTCCGATTACATCTACAGAAACCTTACCTAAATTAAAATTAATTTCATCTCCCAATAATTGTAACGTCTTTCTTAGCTCATCTAAACCAATTTGCTACACAAGTAATTCATTAATCACTGTTAATTCATTAAATTTTACAAATAATATGTTACCTACAAGACACAAGGATATTTTAATGTACTCAACTGCTGCGGACAAACAGTTAGCAGTTAAAACATCACAAGCGTCTCAATGCAAGGAACGATGTCCAACGTCCAACGCAACACCAGTAGCCCCTAATAACAATAAACGTCGCATAATGAAACCAAAATCAAGCGTTTCTTCGTATTTTATTTATTCTTCAAAATAACCCTCATATTCTAACTTTCCTAACAATATTCTACCCAGTCAATAAATGCCAGTAACTCAAACAATTCAACTTTAACCACTTCATAAAATAACTATTATCCCTTTCAAATTCAATAGTCCTCGAATTGCAGGTAAATTAATACAACAACCTGCACAACTGCGCACTACGCAATCTCAGGGGAAGATTTCATATCCCCTTTTTTAATCAGAACAATCATGATCAACCTACATAACAACTGGCTATAATTTATGTCTTGAGATTCTGTGTCCACATAAAATAATTCAACTTTCTTTACCGCCGTTAACTTTCTTAACACAATCATATAAATCCCACACATATAAAATCTGAAAAAAAAAAAAAAAAATATTATTTCCTTTGACATAATTGATACTTTCAACAGGTATAAAACTAATTACAAGCCCTGTACTAAGGATTACACATTCCAAGTCTGAAAATTGATTCCTGATAAACCTAATCTAACCTAATATCAGTTGAACAAATCGCATTTAATTTCAGTCCATCCACTCTGCTTCATTTTCAAATTTAGTTGTACAAATCTCTTCATTAACAGCCTCAATAGTCACTTAACCTTGAACTTGAAATTAAGTCAGCTGTAACTAAATTCCTTGTAATAAAATTTTTCTAACAGTTGAATATTAACAATTTTGTTATCATAAAAGATTCACTCTCTCAATTCCCTTTGTTATCAATTAATTATTTGTCACCGCTATCTTTGAACAACTCATACCGATCATTGCATATACTATATACGAAAACGCAAACAAATAATATGGTACAAAGTTCAAAACAGTCAAGTCATAGGATCATCGTCTCTTACAAAGACGTAACCGAGATCAATAATGAAATAAAAATAAATTCAGGGAATTACCTTCATTGAGAGAATTAAAATTCATATTTTGGGCCACTCGCTTTGTTTTTCAAGGCCTTAGTGAAAATTAGATGGACTACATATGTATTATATCGAAACCAATTACTTGGAGATGATAAAATGTCAATTTCATGCGTATCCTAATGAAGATACATTTCTAGCTGGATGGATTAACAAAAATATTCATAATTAGTTTGTATTGTTTTGCTTCCCTTTAGCCAATCCCATTGATCATTTACCTATTCAATGCTAGAATCATGGTGATTGTTTATTTGCTACTTAGTTTTGAAACGATGAGGACAATTATGCAGAAACACAAACATTTTCGTTTAAATATTTGTTATAAACATCCCGACGTAAAATGGGTCTTCATTTTAGTAATGGAGACACTATTAAACTCAAGGTGTTGCAAAATGGATTAGTAAAAGTTACTCGATCGAAGTTATGGTTTATTTATTTATAGCTTCTCTATTCCCTCTTCTCTTATTTTATTTATTTTTTTTCTCAATTCATCAAGGTCGACTTGGGCTAATAAACGTTACTGAGTCTAGCGCCATTGTTTCAGTTCATCTATTGTTTCTCCCCTTCCTCTTCTCCCATTTAGTTTCAACACCTTAAGGTGATTTGTTAATTTACTGTTTTGAAACATACCAAAATGTTTCAACGGGGGGGAGTATGTTCAAATACTTTCACAGCGAGGAATTTCTTCGTTATCCTTTGAATTCTGTCGGATTAAAATCCAATCACCGAATCACCTTTAGGGCATTTAATTTTTTATTATTACAGATGAATAACATTTATTGATGAGGAACAGGTTTAATTACACATTTTCGGAACCTCTGAATAAGGAAGATTGGTCATTTGGCTACTAATGGACATCCATCAAAACATAAACATCATCATATTTGGCCAAGATCGCCACATTAGTCATCATCAAATTACATCGTCATTAACATTAATATAATTTAATTTTATTAGAATTAATTTTCAATTTACGATATTCATTCAAAATTTACTCTGGTAACCCCATCACCTCAATACACGCTTACACATAAATTAGCATTCCCACTTTTATCGTCGAAGCAAAAATCACTTCAAACGTTACGGTTTTCTTTTGTATCCCCACTTGAACTTGAAATTCAAGCAAACGATTAAATGTTGTTGCGAACGAAACGCTCGCTCTCTCGGCACCGGAGCTTCACCGAGGTAAGTTGATCCTGGACTTGTTCCTTTTTTCCTCCTTATTCTTTTTTTTTTTCCCATTTCTAACTTTCCTCTGTTGTTGGGTTTCGACCAACAACAGATTTATTAATTTTCCTTGTTGTTGGGATTCGACCATCAACAAGGTTTACTAACCTTTTCCTGTTTTTGGGCTTCGACCATTAACAGGTTTACTAATTTTCCTTGTTGTTGGGATTCGACCATCAACAAGGTTTACTAACCTTTTTCTGTTTTTGGGCTTCGACCATTAACAGATTTACTAATTTTCCTTGTTGTTGGGATTCGACCATCAACAAGGCTTATTAATTTCGTTTGTTTTGGGTTTCGACCATAACAAACTACTAACCTTTCTTTGTTGTTGGGATTCGACCATCAACAAAGATATTAATCTTTACTGTGTTGTTGGGATTCGACCATCAACACAGTACTTCCTTTCCTTGTTGTTTTCATACAACAGTAATTTCCCTTTTTGTCATACAAGTTCAAGGTCAACTCTAAAAAACAGGTGAGTACCTCATTTTATATGCTGATAAAGTTCTATATATATATTTTTTTCTTTTCTCTTTTATTTCTTTTGTGATTCGGTGATTGAATTTATTATTTCTTCGAAATTTTAAACTTCGCGATTTAGTGAACAACGTTGTAGAGGTGATTTTTGCAATTCGATAATTAATTCATAGCTTACATCGTTGACGAGGTGATGAGATTGAATTTTATAGTTTTCAACATTGTCGAGGGTGATCCAAATAAATTTTGAGTGAGTCTTCACTTGAATTAATACTTTGTTAACTTATGAATTGTCAAAGTTTTTATCCCTTTTTGTATATTGAAGTTATTAAGAAATTGAATTATAGTTTCCAACATTGTTGAGGGTGAATTAAGTAAACTTTGATCAAATCGTCATTTGACTAAATAATTTGACAAATCTTTAATTATCAGAAGTTTTGTTCTTTATTGAAATTTGAATTAATAAACTTACTAACTAAACTAATTAACTAAAACTAAATAACTAAATTTGAACTAATTTATATGAACTTGAATTTTATTGAATTACTGATATTTGAATTATCATGAATAAATTTGAACTGTTATAACTGAATCCTACTTCTTCTTCTTTTTATTTGGTTTTTTGTTTCTTTACCTTTTTTACACAGGTGTACTGCAGTTAGAAGCGTCAGAGAAATTCCGCTATTCGTTTAAAGTTTTTTTTGTATAAAAAACAGGGACAACGATCGCTTTCTTTCACGCTGAAAGGACACGATCCGAATGCCATAGGCGTATTATGAGGACATGAAGTCGTTGTGATAAAACATCACCTCCGGCTTTGATCATCTGGGCGGTTAGTTGGTCTATTCCCGGCCCTTTTCCATTTTTCAGCGTTTTTATTACTGTCTTCACCTTGATAATTGTAGGTTCGCTATCGAGAAACTGATTCGTCGGCTATTCGATAATCGGCGGTTCTGGTGTTGGACCTTGCGCGGGATCGTTGGTGTAAGAACTCTCTCCACCACTGTAGGTGTTCATGGGGAGAAGTCACAAAAGTTCCATCTGCTTTTTTGATGTTGTCGTTTGTCGATGTTGTTTTGCCGCCTTACCGGCGGATTGTCTGGTACAGCGTCCGGTACTCGTGCTTCGACGCCGCTTTTTCCATGTCGACGGCAACGTTATTCCAGTACGCTTATCGTTCCAATTTAATTTTCTGTCGAAGTTCTTTGTTCAATCAACGGTATTGTTCAAATTCGACGTATTTCATTCGCTTCCACTTCTAAAATGAACCTTGAAATATTAACACTCGCATTTTGTATTCAAACGACCCCGACTACAAAGAGAAAACCAGCTAGCCATTCCCTTTCAGCTTTTGCACCGCGCTTATGATGGATTCCTCCTGGAGGTGTATCAGATTATAGGTAGAAAATCTCCTGCGAGCCGTCGTGGAAGTGCGGGTATCCCAGTGCTGGAAAGGTATGCCATTTTTCGAATTTTGATTAAATTAGTCATGAAATTGCCTCCTTTATCACAATCCAGATTCTTACTAGCCTATCCTGTTCGCTATCGGAACATGGTACAAAGGCTAATGTCGGAGGACCCAATTATCGGTCAGTTCTCGATTGCGGTAGGTAGTTGGCCCTCTGTTTCCCAGAAATACATACAAGGGTTAATCCTGGGCACCAGCATTGCAATCTTTTCGAACAGGCTGTTGCCTCAATGTTAAAGTTTTCTTGCAAAATAGTTCCAGGATGCTTTGACGTATACTTGGGAAGCTGACCAAGTAAAATAATATCTCGCTCTGCTGTCTCCGCGAGGCAACGTGGGCAATGAGGACAGACAAGCTTTAAAGGGAGGGCTCTGAGCGATGTTCCAGAGCCCAGAACCTTTCTGTGATAAATCGTGGTCCACTTCCAAACCCCTGAAAGTTAGGTGGATTAGTAGACTGAACCTAGCTTATTCGGATTCAGTCGCAGGTCTTAAAGTTCGTCCAGAGGACACACTGTTTCGTTGAGACTTCTTTTGAACAAATTCTATGTATTTCGTACACACACTCCACTTTTTAAGCACCGGCTTTTGGTTGCGCGACTATGACTACACTATAAAAATTGCATAAAATCTATGGTGAAAAAGAGCTCGCAACCTAAGAGTGTGTCCATTAGACAGGTTAGGAGCAAATAAGATCCTTTGTCTTAAAGAGCGTTATCACTCTAAGCAGGGTGGCACGCTAGGTTGTGGGATATCAGTCTGGACATGTAGGGCTGCGGTATTACCCCAACACCCTTTGAGCAATACATATGCGCCCCGCAGTTTGGAAATCGCTGCCCTAAAATGTCATGAGCTTTAACCTTGGCATCTTGGATAGGATCTTGTGTGTGAAATCTGTCGTAACTTTCTTTAATCTTAGCCTTGCGTTCAAATAGTGAAAAAAAATGAGGAGGAGGTCTACTGGTCTATATACTTTACCTAGTCTATCTGACTTGAGTGAGAACCAAAGGCAGCACTACATATTCCTATCATCTTTGTTCGTCAATTGGAGCGTAACTGGTGCCTAGCAATAAGTAAGTAAGTATCTCCTCCTGGACATAAAGGAGGAAATAAACGATTTTAATTTGTATCTTCTAAGAAAACACAGTCACTGGGCTGCACGTCTCAATGCAATTATCATGGTGCCAAAAATAGTGTAGACTTTTTCTCTCTTGCTAGCACATTATATACGTATACGTTATCCAAAATATATTTAAGTTCTCTTATTTAGGTAACTAGAAACGCAAATATGGTTTAAGTACTCGTATGTAAACTGTAAGTGTTTAAAGTTAATTATAAACTAGAGCCCCTTTAATTTACCCAAACACACACAACCTTTTTAAGCTTTCTTACAGCACCAATCACGCAACGAAATCATATTATTAATTATTAAATAAAGTCACCCTTTATCGAATAATAACATTCTTAACCTTGACTAGATGAAAATTTCTAAAAATAACCCCAAAAATTTTCAGCTGATTATCCTGAAATCCTGTTTACAAAATCAACCCCAAACTCCCCCGAACCTTACCTTGAACCTTTTATTTTCATAATTTAACTTGACTCGAAAGGCCTTAGCCAAAAATTTTACATTGTGTGTATAGTATTTATACGTATATAGAGCCAAGAAGCGTTCATGTTTTGATACCTTTGATAAGCATAGAGTCCCCTTTTTTGGCTAGGACTAATTATGCGGTAGTGCTATCAATCCTGCTCGTAATGAATCCGTAATCTAATAAGGTCAAGGTGGTAAGAATAAAATCAGGAACCGTATCGGTCCAAAACAGGGTCCCCACGTTTTCCATTTTAGTTAACATTCTCATCCAGTAGCATGACGGGGGGAACACTAACTAACGAAGGATCCACAGCTAGCACAGGGTATTTTGGTTAATTTGTTCAGAACGGTTGATGAAAAGGACCTGGGCCATTCCGCCCCCCACCAAGCCAATAATGAGCTCAAAGCCTTAATAAGAAAACCGCTCCATCTTCTGGATTATAAATATTTTCTTGTTTTCTTCGTTGTTGTTTTATATATTCTATAAAGCACCAAAAAAGGATATAAATGCTGCTGTTGGTTTTTGGCCGAAAGGTTCGGCTGTTGCTGGTTTGTTGTTATTCATGTAATATAGTACAAAATGCGTAAAGGTCTATGTGAACCCGAAAAACCCACGTTACAATGTCGAAAGATGGTACGAAGGGTGAAAAGGAAGTATAAGATTCTTGCATAGTTGATAAAGAAAACGATGTTTTGAGGGTAATAAGGAAATCAGCCCAGACCGCATTCTCAAAAAACATCTCGTATAATATACAGAGAAAACACAGACATCAACAGATCTAGAACGACATCAACACCATCTCGAAAACTGTACGCCGGCAACCGACCGAATTTTGGGTTATAAACGAAGGCAAAAACGACAGGCATCCACGTAATCTAAATAATAAAGCATCCTCCGGAGAATCCTTTTCAGGGACCATTATAAGAAAATCCATTCCCTTGTCGGTACAATCACCATTTTTGGGTTAGATTTACCCTGACAGGATCCCCGAACCATTGCCTTGTGGCTGGTAACCAAATTTCATCGACATCGCATGAATTTGTACTTCCTGCAGGAATATAGCGGTTTTTACAGGCGCGCATAAATACATACCACGATATTCGCATAAACATGACTCGAAAATCCAGAATTACGCCCCCGCCGCCTGCCTCGTCCGTTAAAGAGAAGGAATTCCGGTCTCAATTCCGCAGCGTGTCCCATCCCAGGAGCCCGACCAAAGCCAGAGTGTACCACCGAAACTCCCCTCGACTCGTCTCGACAAAATATATGCAAAACATTAAAACTTTAATTACCTTGGGGCATAATAACTACTTAATCATAATGAAACATGGAATTTCGAGATTACGATGTACCGTCAGAGTATCCTTGACAGCATTGGCGGTCCTGGTCTGCAGGTAGCTAAACC
This sequence comes from Thereva unica, assembly GCA_949987705.1. Lineage (NCBI taxonomy): Eukaryota > Metazoa > Arthropoda > Insecta > Diptera > Therevidae > Thereva > Thereva unica. Next base: position 21,513,166 of record OX465282.1, read on the forward strand.
TCCCATGCCAGAAAGCCACAACCCAAGGCATCGACGTAGTCCTTGTAACTTATGGATATGCTCCATGGGTAAAGCTGGTTACTTACCAGAACCTCCAAGTCATAAGCGAATTTTACAAGTTGAATCCTCGCAAGGATACGAGGATGTACATATACATATATCAAAGTTATGCAAGGATTTCAGCGAATTTTAGTGACTAGATTGTAGGAATTTTCAACCTTAGCCATATCCAAGGAGCAAGTTTCGTTCGGAATTTCATACTCTGCATCCTTTTTCTTTTGAAATGGTCAAGTCTTGAATGAAAATATTTTGAAATGTTTGCGGAGAGCGAAAAGGACTAGGACTAGGGCATGTTGAAAGCCTTCCACCCATCCCTATTCATTTCATTGAAGAAACTAGAAACGATAACAAGTTTTAATTTTTTTGGGTCGGGCGGATGAGGAGAAGGAGGCCTCCTGTATATACTGTGAAAAAGTTATAGGGGTAAAATATCAGTTTAAATCCTTTTTAAGAGGAAAATATTTAATTTGTATCTAAATAATGAGAAAAGTTTAATTCTTGTGAGAATTAATATGTAGAGAAATTTTCTGGGCTAAGTTATTTTGGGTTTAAGTTTTCTGTAAAATTTCGAGCAAAATAGTTGAGAATATATGAATGAACCAAAAAGGATAGATCCACTATGTGGGTTATATTGCACATTTTTTAGGGGCTACTAGTAGAGTTCTGTTTGTAGGCTATGAAAAGTTTCAATGTTTTAAAGTTTACAAAAAAAAAAAAAAAATCTAAAAAAGTTTTATATTTAAATTTTGCGTGTTGTATGCTCTGGAAAATTTTTATTCCATCTTGTTGGGCAAATAGAAGAGCAATCCAAATTAGGTTAATTTGTTTATCAATCAACATTGAGTTATGAGGTTTAAAACAAGTCTAGGAGTCTTTAAGTTAGCAAAAAATTATATTTAGGCTACAACTTTAGTTTTGAACCTAAATTTCGTTATTTTTAAACCTAAAGAATTCTTGCTATTCTAGTTATAGAAAACTATTTGTGTTTTTTTTTTTTCTTCTTTAAGGGGTCTTTTTTCTGACAATGCGACCTATTTTATTTGGGCTATTGTGCTAGTCTCCTTTGTTAAAAACCTTCCAAGTTAAAACACTTGATATTGCCTAAAATTGACTTGACTGAATTGAAATTGAATTGACTGAAGACTTAATCTCCTTTTAGCTGTAGTAGCCTCACAGTCGCACAGTAGGTGCTACGCAGTTTCGAAGCTCCTCGACAAAACCGAAAACTACAATTAACTATACCAGCACTATTTTGCTTAGATGATAATTTAGCGAAAGGTAGCCCATCATCAGCTGTGTTGTTCTTTGTAGCTCGAAAATTAAAAGTTTGTCCGATTTAGGTTTGCCAAATTGAAAAAATTATTTAGCTTTTTAGCACCTATCTGATCCATGTCGTACTTCTATCGTGTTATGCTGAAGCTTCAGATCCCCTTTTCTTTTCCAGTAACGACCAGTCCTATCCAGCAAAGCCGCCACCAGCATGAATCCGCAAGGAGACTGGAGCAATCAGGCTCCGAACCACAATTAGGGCAGGAGTTGTCCAATTTTCCCATCGGATGAAATAAAACTAAAATGAAGTAGAAACAGGATAGTAAAAATTGTAATTAATTGAAATACTTACAGCCTCTTTATTCTTGATGATCTTCCGGATAGATGAAACTGGTCTCGGGCCATGAGGGCACTTCCTGGGTGCCGGGCTATTAGGACTTCGTGGGCAATGAAAAGACGGATTTATTGGTCTTGGCTGACTGTTTTCATTGGTCCGAAACCGTCTTCTATTGGGACACCATCTAGCCTGGTGAAAAGATCACCAGACCATAGGATTCTGATGAAATACACCAAATATTGGACGTGCAAAACTAGCCTAGTGAACTTCAAGCGGATTATTTTCGGGCGGTCTGTCTCCTGAAAATTACTGGGGCGAATAGAAATTATATCAGAATACTAGTTGACCTGGGCACCGGTCACTACTACCTGCTCTACCTCGAGGAGCAGCAAGTAGTCCTTCACGATCCCTATTACTATTTTGCGCGACCTTAGTTAAAAGAAGAGCGAAAAACGTTAAGTGGGCTATTCAATGGGTCTCTTTTATGACTATCTTAAAATACTATGTCGAATGTATGTTGATCTCTACGATCGCACAGGAGATGGCCGCTTGACTGGGAATGCTAGCAGTCAGGCTTTTTTAACCCTAGACTATCAAGGCTCTGAATATTGGGGGAAGTGGATAAAAATCTACATTTGGTGCCTTCTTCATCACAGCTAGTTTGGAAGAATAGTGGTATAACAATTCTTTTTTGAGGCAACCCAGGACAGTCTTTGAGGACATCCTGTGAGTTTAATTTCCAAAAAGGCAGCTTGAATAACGATGTTATAGCTATTTGGATCTTCATTAATATAAGTCTGGATATAGTAATTTCAGTGCCGTAGCTACTCTCTTTTGCGTGGTGGGGCAAAGCAATTTTAATAAATTAACGCGGAAAATGTCACTTGGAAACAAGTTTGTACCGAGTGCTGGATGTACCCCAACACTAGGAAGTATAGTATATTTTTATTGATATTTAGAAAATCTATCTCGTCACTCTGCTTAGAACAAAATGAAAGGTTTTTCAAAATATGAAAGAATATAAAGAGGTCTAGATACGCATCCGCAAAGATAAGGGCGCTACCATATGGCATGGATATGACACGTGATTGACTACTCTATTCGCCATAAACTGGGTTTGTATTTTGTTTCGTCCATTTGTTTCGTTTATTGTCCAGTCTTGATTTTTGCTACCGTCGGTTTCAATGATTAGAAGCATAACAATTTAATTGCAGAGCACGAAAATAGTATAGAATATCAGAAGTTCATGACACCCTATCTTAGCATCTCTTGGCCTGGCCTTCTGAGGAGATGATAAAGTAATTGGATCGTCAATAATTTGGAGCTCGATTCGTGCTCAGCGTCCTCGATAGCCCCCGAGTATAAATTTAGGGTTCATTTCGTTACACATTTTCCGAGATTTTTAATTTAATAACTAATGTTACATTAATTGTTCATAAATATTAGACATTTGTCAGACAAATAATCGATAAAACCATATGCACACCCTCAGACATGAAACACTTTCCAAAAAAATTGGGTCATTTGGTTTTACTGCAAGAAAGTCAGTTTTGCTAAAATCCCGAGTAAAAACAAAAAATGGTCTTAAAATTGGTGAACACCGACCTTGATTGAAACATATTCCTCTTTTTTTAATCATACTCCAATTTTCCTCTAAAATATAATATAACTCAAATATAATATAACGACTGGCGAGCTCGTTTCTTTTGTGCATCGATTATCTTTGAGTAGGATAAATCGAAAGGACCATTGTACTTTATGAAAATGATCAAGCTCCCATAAAGCATATTCAACAATACATGCAGATTCTTTTTAGCTCGAATTCACCGTCGAATGGCCGCCCGTATGTACAGCTCAGTTCTTGGCCATTTAAATTGGTATGTTCTCCCTTTAAAAAGGTTAAAACCCCTACGGCCATCATATGCCCCTTAAAAGCCAAACGGCCGGTGTTCGCCCGTTGCATCTAATTATCGGCACACATACAGATATCTCCGTGTAAAGTAAAGAAATCTACTTGTGATGAAGGAATACCCGTGCAGACCTAGATTACAGGGATGCCAATTTGGGGAGAAAATGCTGAATGGGTTTTTTAGAGGCTTTTATTTTCGATTGTCGTTAAATTTTGTTCCTTCTTTTTCTAGTGTTTCGATTTCATATATAAGAAAATCGTGTGGGTCAATGCAAAGGCGTGGGGGGGCTAAGCCCCCCCTAGCCCCCTGGTTGCTACGGCCCTGAGTAATTTGCATCTTCGGCTATGTACACCGAGCCATATCCCATTACTGGTTTTGGAACCGCTCTTATTCCAAAATGCGGTGCATCTTTTAAAGAGTGGCTGCGGTTCTGCCCATATGAAAACAGCAATGGTATCGGACAACACGATCTTTGAGCATCGATAGATGATCCACTAGGGCTCTTGCCTTAGAGAGAAATAGCCACCTACACGCTGCGCCCTTCTTCACTACCGGACTAGCATTTTAATGGAAGGCAGATGAGGCCATATGAGGCGAATGCCATATTTAAAAATGGACGACCTCACTTTAGTATTGCTGATTTTCTTTGTGTGTAGCTCTCATGAGGATTCTAAGGCGAAAGCTATTTTCGGCTTTCCCCTCATTTGCATGACGCATGCTCCTTAAAATCGTAGCTCGGTACTAGCTGGAGCAAACAAGAAGGACGCCTACCGCCTCCTCACAAAATGCAGGAATCACCTTACGACATTCGAGCAGTTTTCTAGCAAGATTCTGCGAGACTTCAGGTGGTAGCCTCGAGGTTTCTGCTTCCTTGCTGATAGGAGCGGAAGTGATTACAGCTGCGCGCCTACGTGTAGGTGGTCGCTCAGGGGATAACAGAAGTTGAAGGTGCTTTGGACATTTGCTTTTCATCCGCCGAGATCCTAAGCTGTGCCTTACCAAACTTCGAGGTCGAGTTGGCACAAGTGATGGCCAGCCAACTCGGACGCACGGCCTTGTTCCAAAACGGCTGCCTTGTACGGCAAGGAGTTGTTTCTTTGTTAGGAGTCTACCGATAGCTAGTCGCAAGTACATCCATTCTGATGCTTTGTACTATTTGGCAGAAGGTCGCGCTTTGGACCGTTCTGGGATTCTGGGACTTTTTGTCCGAAGGTTTTTCAGTCGCCTATTGGAAAAGGATGACTGTGGTGCCTTTGCCATTTTTGCCGTGTTAATGAGGCTTTGAGGAGGATCCAGAGCAGCTAACCCTCTTCTTATTAATGATGTCGGTATCTATCTCCTACGCCACAAGCCACAGAGAGCTGAGCAGGCTAACCGGCTACCAAAAGGCGCGTGAAACGTTTTACGTGCTCTACCACCCCGCCTTCTTACGGCGGTCGTTTTTCGGAAAATGCTACCGCTACCAAAATGCTATCGCCAGCGCTTTTCAGGCAGAACTTCTGGCAATCTTTCAAGCCTGCTTAGCAATATACTAAAACCCCAGGCTGGTAGCCTGTATAATTCTGTTATAAGTTAGACCAGCGACCATCAAGGTATTAGTTCTGCCCTTATAACTTCCAAACTGATTGAAAACTGCCAGGAGGAGCTCTTTTCCCTGGCCGGGAGGTACAGAGTCATTCTTCATTTTGTACCGGGTCGTAGGAACATCGAGGGCAGCGAGAAGGCAGATACATTTTACACCACACTTCTTCTTCTTCTTTAACGGCTCTACAACCGGGATCCGGTCCTGGCCTCGCGCAACTGTTCTCTCCACCGGTCCCGATTCTGAGCCGATGTCATCCAGTTTGGCATCCCTAAACTCTGAGCGTCCTGGTCCACGCCATCCTTCCAGCGAAGGTTGGGCCTTCCTCGCTGTCGCACCCCATAGGTCTTACCGCAGAGAACTTTTCGAGCAGGCTCATCTTCACTCATACGAGCTAGATGCCCTGCCCACCGGAGCCTACCGAGCTTTATTTTCTTCCAACATCTATGTCGCGATAGCGCTCGTAGATCTCGTCATTGTAGAGTCTCCGGAATCGTCCTTTCTCACATACGGGGCCAACAATCCTCCGAAGTATTTTCCTCTCAAACACGCCCAAGAGGTTTGAGTGCTTTTTGCTAAGCACCCACGTTTCGGATGCATATGTGAGAAAGGGTAAGACCATCGTCTTATATAGTAAAAGTTTAGACATTATGGTTAGATATTTAGATTTGAAGAGCCTTGACAGACTATAGTAGGCTTTGTTGGCTTTTAGCAGTCGTGCGCGTATTTCTGGTTCCATGCTATTGTCGGCTGCTACTATTGACCCAAGGTAGGTAAATGATTTTACCACGTCAAACTCGTGTTCCGCTACCTTGATTGTGGGACCAATGTTAGGTGTTCTTCCAGACGAGGCCACCATGTACTTTGTTTTGCTTTCGTTAATGTGCAGTCCCAGATTTCCTGCCGCTTGCTCAATCTGAGTGAAAGCTTCTTGTACAGCTGTTGTTGTTCTTCCAATGATGTCAATGTCGTCTGCGTAAGCCAGTAATTGGGTGGACTTGTGGAGGATTGTACCCCTTGATGTCACGCCCGAATCTCGGATCACTTTCTCCAACGCCAGGTTGAAAAGGAGGCAGGCCAGACCGTCCCCTTGTCGGAGTCCATTATAGATGTTGATTGGTCTGGACAGTGTTCTGAATACCTTTTACTTGGCTTGACACATTGATCATGGTCAACCTACATAGTCTTGTCAGTTTGTTGGGAATGCCGAATTCTCTCATGGCTTTTTAGAGTTCTACCCTGGCTATGCTATCATAGGCGGCTTTAAAGTCTATGAAGAGGTGTTGAATTGAGTTTTGAAACTCTAGACATTTTTCAATAACCTGCCTCAAGGTGAAAATCTGATCAGTCGTTGATTTGCCTGAGCTGAAGCCACACTGGTAATGGCCTATGATGTTTCTGGCGTATGGGGCCATCCTGTTTTGTAGGATAGCGGAGAATATCTTATACACGGTACTCAACAACGTTATACCGCGATAATTAGTGCACGCTGTGATATCTCCTTTTTTGTGTACCGGACAGAGGATGCCTTTTCTCCAGTCTTCTGGCATCACTTCCTGCTCCCATACTTGCACAATTTCACAATTTTACACCACACACTTCATGTAAAACAAAACTACGACTAACGAGGTTGTATCTCTTGTATATCGATAGTCTTTAGTATGATAATCCAAATGGCGATTGTGCACAAGGAAAATGGGCACTTGTCCTTTATAAGCCCGTCATATGTCCGTGTGTACAGCTCAGAACTCGGCCATGGTTAAAAACTCTACGGCTATCCTATGCCCATTGAAAAGCCAATCGGCCGGTGTTCGCCCGCTCTAAGCCCATTTTTTTAAATTTTACTCGGGTAAAGATGATGGCTGAAGAAAATTGTGAAGGTGGTTATCTACTAAGCTTCCAAGGTCGCAAATTTTTTTCCTGGAGGGAAGTAATTTTGCATTTTTGTGTATTAAGTTAATTTTTCAATCGCTTTATGGATCTAATTTCAATACACATTGAGTTCAATCACCAACAATGTAATCGTATTTTGTTTTCTTTGTTGTCTAATGCCAAAAAACTTAAAATTGTTGGCCAATAATTAAAAAACCGATTTCGTTTAACACAAAAACCATAAATTTTCCGTATTCCAGCTTCAAGTTAAACCCCTTCTTGTAAGAAACCAGTAAAATCAAGCACCCACCCCACCTGCATATTCTCTGCAAGTACCTTAAAACTAGTCCGAACCGAGTCAAATTTGCCATAAAAACACCTTCCATTACACTTAAATCTGATCTTCTTGAAAATTGTTTCAACCAAAAAAGATTTCATCTTTTCGCTCCCTCCTTCCCTTCCTTCCATCCAGCAACCCTATCATCTATAAAATAGCAATTTAATAAAGTTTTACACGATCACCCCCGGAAACCCACTAAAAGCTAGACACTGGAAGTGCACACAAAAACCGAAAGGAAAATGACGACTACCCTACCATCGCCAAAAAGGTACCGTTTTACCAGTACACCAACCGTATACAATCTAAATCTTCGTTATCCACAACGCCATGCAGTTTTACCTTAAATGCTGTTTAAATGCATAACGGTAGGGACGCCCTTAAGTGCATAAAGTACATAACGTGCGGCATCCAGAAGCTAATGTTGAGGAAAATTGAATTTCTTGTTGATAGCCGTAGATGAGTGGATGGAAGTTGGGGTAGGGGGAGAAGGAGGGGATTTTAAAGGTAAGAAAAATACCTTTACAGCCAAGAAAGTGCTTAAGGGGTTTCCTGGTAAGGATCTTTATTGGCTGAACGGTAGGGATAGAGAATTTGAGGGTGGAAAAAATTCGAACATTTTAAAAATTTACAAACCCTTCAAGGAAACGTGGTAATCTGCTACGAATTAGGGTGTTCCAGAAAAAAATGTGATACAGGAAATCTTTTTATCACAAAAAAAACATCCTGTTTTTTTTTTTTTTTTTTTTTTTAAAGGAAATCCTGAAAAACTTATTTCAGAAATGTACAATCTTGTAGCACTCATCACTGCATCCCTTAAAAATGCAATTAAAACACAAAATTCAATTCTCGCTTCATTAAAACCTCATTCTACCCGCTAATAAGGACGTCATGGTGGACTCGTTCGTCATGCAAATTTATTATTTTTTTTTTATTTTTGGTGACCTAGCTTCGGTTCCTGTCTTAAAGGAAAAACTCACTTGAAGAGGGAAGAAGACAGGAAGAGGTATGGAGGTTGTAGGGGTTGTTATCCATTAACAGTGTGCTTTTTAAAATTATGTTTTTTTTCGTCTGTGAGAAGTCAAATGAGGGATGATAATTAAAAGTAATAGAGAAAAAAATCCCTTTACTGATAAAATATGCCTTGAATGAACTCGTCCTGACCTCATTATGCGCCGTCATGGAAAAACTTTCCTTTCTGTGAAGGAAATTGAATAAACCTTGGTACTTCTAGAATTATTAAGCTACTAAAAAAATTACTTTGGTAATTCGAGATGAAGAGAGGAGTAAGAAAATAGTTTTTCATACAGACGATGTTTTTTTTTCTATGGAATGTCTAGAGAGGGCTGGTTTTCGTTTTTAACATTTCTTTGAAATGTGGGGTTTTTTTGAGGTAGTAGATCAAACGTTTGGTTTTAATATCATTCAAAGTTTGAATAAAAAACAGTCTCAAAAAATCTAAGGGATTTTACTAGACGAAGTTCAACAAACCTCGAAACTCATGCTAAAAAGGCAATATAAGATAGCCCGGAATGAGGCCGCCAGGAAAATACATGAAAGAGATGCGTCGATGTTTAGTACAGCGAGGTGATACGAATTTTTGAACAGTGCCTGGTAAAAGGAAACCGGTCTCCAGATGAATCCAGACGAAGCTGAATAAAATCGTCAAAAGCCACTTAAAACGCAGATTCACTAAAGAGCGGAAAGCAAGTAAGTTTCACCTAAAACTAAAATCCAAGCTATCGATAATTATTTTTGACCACCTACTGGAGGCCCTCTCCCACAATTGATTCCTTCGAGGTAGTTAGGGTGATCAAATAAGGGGATCAGTTCTCCTTTTATTTCCTTAGAAGCAGAGTTGCTAAGATCAGCAAGAAGCAGAAAATCAGCAGAAGCCAGCATTCGTCTCAAACCCAGGGATTAGGAGACCTGGAGTCCTCATTGATGAATGGATGTTGCCAGATGATTTTGTCGAATATCCGTAGATTGCGATTTTCCGAGGTTTGAAAATTCCGTAAAAATCCGTTGCTCCGTATTGTTGCTCCATTTGGCTGAAAAGTTCGTAAAATATGTTTTCTACAATAAATTTAGCCGGGAAATTTGAAAATATATTAATGTAAATATTTATAAAAAAAAAACTTTTTAAAAGTATTTATTTTAGATAATTTAAATTTACATTTGGAAGGATAAAATCCTTTAAGTGAAATTAAAGGTGTTTAATATTTAATCTTTGACAATCATTTGCACGAATATAACTTAAACTTTAGAAAACTATAAATGCATAAAATGATCATAAGAGTATTTATCAGTAGATGTGTTTTCTACTGATAAATACTCTTATCCATCATTTTGACCATATCGGTAAGATCAACCGAGGTTATAGAAGTATCTCGCAGAAGAGCTTTGCCGTGTAAAATAGCTTCCAAGGTGTCTGTCTCTAGTTTGTTTCTAAGCTTCGTTTTGTTAATATTGATTTGACTGAATATTCATTCTACAGTTGCAGATGAATGTGGAAGGACTGCGATGCGATCAACCATATCTAAAACCAATGGAAACTCGGTGGAGCCATCAGCATTTTCATAATTGCGCACTTTGTTCCAAAAAGAGTTTTTGTCCAAATGAAAATCATTTATGAAGATTCTTTTCAACGTTTTGAATTCGTTGTGCACATCCTCGATGTCGAAGTGAAAGAAGTCGGCAGCGACTGATACATTGTGAGACATTTTCAAATTCATGGGTTCTACGAATTCGAATTCTTTAAGCATCTGTACACTCTTCTCCGCAAAAGGAAATCTTTTAGCAATTTCCTTAGCTAAAATTATCAAAAACTTGCGACATCGGGAGCGAAAGTTGTCAATATCAGTCGTGGAAATCGATGGTGGAAGCTTCTTAAGTCCCACCGCCACATGTGGCCCAAGATTGATATTTCGAAGAAGCAGCCACTCCGTGGTTGGTTCCGCGAATTCCAAAAATTCTGGATCCGTTCTCTCAACGTAGTCTTCCTTGACATAGCACCCAACGACAGTTTTGAAAAGATCTTCCATTTTTGCTTGAAGCTTGTAAATATTTGGTTCTTCGGATTGGAACTCCATATTCTTTTTTATAACGAACCCTATAGCAAAGTCCATAAATTGTAAATATAACAACGTCCATCGATTCCGCAAACGTTGAAATATTACTTCAGCATCAGGAATGTTGTTTCTTCTCTCGGCATCGAAGTACCGAAACAAAGCGTCATACTGCTCGATGTACCGTTTGACAGTTGTATGGAGTGATAACCATCTTATTTTGAAAATTCTCAAAATTTTGTGCTCCGGAATATCCAAAAGCTTTTGAAATTGAGCCAATCCTTGTCTTCTTTTACTGCTAAACTTAAAATAACAATAAACACTGCTCATCATTTCTTCAATTTCATCTGGTAACTCCTGGGAAGCGTAAGATAATGCTCGTGCCAAAGAATGGCAAATATGTACATTTGAGAATAAATAAATTTGGAATATCTTGCATTAACTTCGGCACAACACCATTAACATGGCCAGTTATAACGCTTGCTCCATCAGATGCGAAACCAACCATCGTTGTTTTGTACGGAATCTTGTTTTTCACGAAAAAGTCCACGATGAGGGTGTAGAGACCAGCGCTTGTTCCATCTTCTACCTAAAACGAAAAATCCATATGTATAATTAAAATACATTATTAGTAAGTTTATTTGTGTTTAATTGATTAAATAATTTATTAACAACTAAATACCTTGAGTAATCCCAGGAATCGGTCATGTATTTTATCGAATTCTGAATACCGACAGCAAAGTGCGAGCTGTTTTACACTAGAGATGTCAGTCGACTCATCAATTATTAGGGAGAAATAAGTATTTCTCAAAAGTTCGTGTAGGTCATTGCTGCTTTTGCGGGCCACGACATTTCGAGCAATCGCGGATGCTTTGGTCCTTTCGCACTTAATTATTTTTTGCACCGACTCGTCAATGTCTAAATTGCGAATCAGGTTGATGAGATCGCCATTCATTGAAATGGGCAAATTATTTTGGATCAGAAATAAAGTTGTTTGGATCTCGATCTTCTGAGCTCTTGTAGCCAAGTTGATTTTTGATTTAAAAAAATCCATAACGCTTTTTGTCTGATTCGCTGCTGATTCAGCTGCTTGTTTGTGCTTCAATGTTGCTCCATGTCGTTTAACTGCCGTGATGCCATCGTTTCTGCAGCTGTACGATTTGGGGCAAAATTTGCAAGCAAAAAGTGTACGACCTGAAAAAAAATTAGTTCAGAAACGAAACTTTGAAAATGAATTTTTATCTATTTCAATTAACCTAGTTCTGATGACTTTACCCAGAGAAACTCATTTTGCCATAAATCATTGTAGTATTGTTGAAATCTGAAACAAATTATTAAAAATATTTGCATTAAACATTTGCTTTCAAGGACTAGGCACATTTTCTCAAAAACATATGCCGTAATATTTACTTTTTGTCCTTGTTTGATGACCTTGATGTCGTTTTAGTTTTATTATTCCTGTTGTTCATTCTGTAAATGAATACCATTTTTATAAATAAATATTTTGTTCATCGATTACAAGTAACTCACTTAATGCCTTTTCTAGGAAGAGTGATTTCCTCTTCGGAATCGATGCCGTTCATTTTTTTACAACTTTTGTCATTCACTGAAAATGAATAAATATTATATGACATCACACAAAAATTACACTAATATAAAAAGTATTGAAAATAGCAAAAAAAAACAACATATACTACGTGTTTTCAAAATAAAACATGCGATTCGGTTAATTACCGTAAATTGTTTTGCATTTACACGACCGTTTTTATAAACAGGAATAATCATCGATTTCTTTACCTTTTGATTTTATTGAGTCCCCGATGCACTATTGTCCGAACTGTGTACAAACCGCACGTTTTGAATTTATTTGGCACCTCGCAGCTCGCACCTCTTTTTCACTTTGCACTCAAGAAAATTTTACAATGTTGCTTCCCGAATTCGGGGAATTCCCTGATTCAGGGAATTCCCCGAATCAGGGAATTTAACAAGTTATTGTTGGGTTTCGGATTGCCAACATCCCTCAATTCCCTGAAACATCGAGTCTCGAAGAGAGGTTCGATTTATCTCAACTTTGTAATGCGGAAATTTAAAAAAAAAATACAAAATGGCAAAAATAATTTTTAAAATCCGTTAATTTCGTAAATTTATTGTACTATTCCGTTAAAATGCCGTATTTGAGTTATAATCCGTTGAAAAATCCGTTATTTTTTTTCTCGTTCGAAATATCCGTGTTTCTACTGAGAAATCCGTAGGTCTGGCATCACTAAGGAAGTCGAGGAGACAACTGGCCGGAGACTTTGTCTTTAGACAAAGATACTGTAGCTGGAAACACAACAGAAGAAAGATGAAGATTGATCAGATTAATGCCAGGCACTCGAGTTATGGTTGGGATAACCCCTCAGAGAGGCAGACATCAACATTCCCTTATTTCAAGAAACCTCCAGAATCGGAAGTGTTATGCCCGTATTCTAAAAGTAGCTACAAATCACAACGCAATTTAAACTGTGAGACAATTTGATACACTAATGTTACAGTCAAAATTTTGATTATCCGCAAACAGTTACAACGGCTATCAAAATTGTGCGTATAAATAGCACGCCATTCTATGAAAATTCAGCCAAGGGCAGGGAATCGACTTTTACTATTTTCCTTCTAGCTTAGTATAAATATTCCACACCATAAATAATAAAACACATGTTTCAGCATTTCTCGAAAATAAACTCCATTTGCGAGTGAAATGGTGGTTCAAAATTTGTGAATTTTGAAATGCTAGCATCTTGCCACAACGTCATTTACTTAGTTCCCATGGAAATCGAGTTGAGTTGTGGTTGAGTTCAAATGGCACTTCAACTCAACGGCTTTACTCTAAGCATTTCCATTTCTGACTTCCGTCTTCCTACATTTTTTTCGAACCATTAATTTTATTATTGATTTTTCTTTAATAGTATTTATTAAATATAAAGTCTCTTCTGACGTATAACCCAGACGCGACAATTTCACTTTTTGTGTCTTTGTTAGTGTTAGGATTACCCTTCTAACAGAGAAGGCGCACTACATATTCCACTGTCCCGTGGCTCAGCTAAAGGTGCCCATACACTGTCGAACAATTTGCGCAACGTAGCCCTTTGTGCAAATATTTTCCCCGTGTATGGAGCGGTTTGATAAGTTGCGCAACTGTTTGCTGAAAATCAAACATGTTTGAAAATTTTTGTGCAACGGGCAGCGTTGCGCAAATTGATTTCTCGTGTATGGAGATGTTGGTGCATTTTACAGACATTGAAATTTTAATTGCTCAAGAATTGTGCTAAAACTAAGGCTGTGTTTATAAATACAAGTTTCTCAAATCTTGCATGTAGCATGTCGTTCAGTATTACAACTGAAAAAAAGCAAAACGTTCTGAAATACATTTGCACATGATCGCAACCCATGCATGCATTTCAAAGTACTTCCTAGTTTGGATTCGCGAAGAAGAAGAACGAACTGTCAAATAAATTAAAGTGGGCAGACAGTAGCTTTTTAAAAATGGTGACATGCGTTCATTTAAGCAACCATGAATAATGTGCAAATGACTAATCTGACAAGAAAGCGATTGCAAGGTTGCCTGCATGCAAACAAACAAACCTTGCATTTATGAACACGGCCTAAATGAGAAAATGGCAGTGAAGGAAAGTGGATGAAGGATTCTGGAGGGAATTCATCGAAATGCATTGCCTTACTTTCTGCAAAACTTGTAATTCTAATTGCCAAACACGTAGCCTCAGACATGTTTTCTCCACGAAAACATAAACGTAAATGAAGTTTGTGCAACTCTTTGCGTAGTGTATGGACAATCTCTTATTTTTTAGCAAACAGAAATTTGCGCAAATTGTTCGCTGGTGTATGGGCCCCTTAAGGCATGCATCTTTTTGAAAGCCACTTCACTTGTAAGCATTTAAAACACACTGATATTTTTATTAACGTTAATATGAATGGGTGAACTCAGTTCATCCTACATATTTTTGTCATGTTGAACAGAGTTTCCATGACGTATAACTCATGGGTTAAACTCTGGTTGAACTCTCATGGAAATTCAGTATAAGTAGAGTTTACCCTTAGATTAAACGCCCATGGAAACAGGGGTTGAATAAAGTTTCGTTAAATCCAAGAAAACTCGACGAAACTAGTCCAGTTAAGCCGGGTTTAACATAAGTGTGGTGTGTGCGTGTGTGTGTGTGTCTTTGAGTTTCTTTTACTGATCATATTCTAACGGCGATACAATGTAAAATTAATTATATGTCACTTTAACCCAAAACTGCCATGGAAACAGCATCGAGTCAATTTGTGGCAAAAATCTTTCTGTTTAATTAACGAAAACTCTATCTCGGCTACCTGTCTGGAAACAAAGTAATTTTCTTCATTTAGGATTCGTTTTTAATGGCTTCATATTCCACCCACCCACATAATTTGAGGAACAAACTTAACGAACGTTCGTTAAATCCTAAAATGTCACTTCTCTTGGTAATAAACATATACGTTTCAATGCATAGACTCAATTTCTGTTTCAAAACTTGCTGAATATTGAGCAGAAGTGATATACGCAGCAATTTCTTTACCATATTTAAAATAAAATAAAATTTTTTTAAGCGTTTTTGTGAGATGATAACAGCTGAGTGTTGTCTAGAAGATATTACGTAGCATAAAAATTATCAACCGGTTCCTTTGTAAGCTTTGCGGGTCACCCTGTGTAAAAATGCAAGTCTGTTGGTTTGTAATGCGACAGTAAAGCCGCGTTTACATCCCAAAGTCAACGTGAAAGTGCACTTTTAAACTCTTTTATCGCACAGAAATTTGTATGCTTTTTTAGTTTCAGAATTTTCGTGCAACAGAGAAAAAACATACAAATTGCCGTGCGATAAAATAGATTCAAAGTGCACTTTCGCGTTGACTTTGGGATGTAAACGGGGCTTAAAGCTCAAAACCTAGACGGCCGATTGAGGTCAAATTTTCACAGGATGTTCGTTGTGACCAGCTCTCGGTAAACAAGCTAATATGATACGAAAGGTCGAGCACCAGAAAAAAGAGAAAATCAGAGACATTTTACACATACGCAACAAATTTTTAAACAAAATAGGAATGATAAACATACATACAAAAAAATTTGAGTACAAAATTATCACGCATAAACTGAATAGAAAGACAGTTTACAACATTGAAGGTAAGCAATCGGTTCAAAATATGTAGGGGGTGCCCTCTTCAACCACCTGGAATGTACCCCATCTGATAGAAGATATTTGATTAAAAACAAGGATATGGAAGTTCTTTATCTCCTGAGATTCCGCACGGGAAACTCTGGGAGAGACATCGACATCTACTCAGGCATGCTCCAGACCCCTAACATATCCTTCTTTTCTTTCCTTCAAATCGCTACTAGCTTGCTACTAGCCCGAGTAAAAATAATTTAGTTAGTTAATTTTTTGGAAACGCATCTAATACTAGCACTTATAGCGAAAAAATGCGCCTGCCACATCCCGCTATAAACTTTAAAATTTAAAAATGCGCCCGCCAGAGGTATACACGCTCCCACATCGGCATCGACCAATCCAAACACCAGGGTCATTTTACCAAGCGGTCCCCCAACTAAGTACCAACCACGCCCAACACTGCTAGACCTACTTGAACAATAGTCGGTCTAATAAGTACGCTAATACACGAGGGATCATGGTTCTGCAACCAAAAACTGCGTGAGAGTGAGACCACTGTTGTCCTGTCTCGCATCCCAGTGCAACAGTGATATTATAGTGTTGTGTCTCGATAGTATCGCTTTACTCTCGCAAGAGTCAGTGTTGCACTCTCGACCTCCTCCAACCTCCATGTATGGGAAATTCTTGTGCAGGCGGCCGCCGCCACGACCTCTGCGACAATATGTTTGTGCCTTAAATTAAAGTTGAATAAAGAGATTCAAAAATTGTTGAAATATTAAAAAATTTTGGAAATTTATTTTAATCCTAACCCTAAATCTAAACAGAATAAAATATACATTGAAAAAGAATTTCTTTTCGTAGATGCAAAAAAAAAAAATGCACAAAAAAAATTAACATAAAATTAACATTTAAGAGAATTTTTATTCCCTCCTAATAGTGTTCACTCTGGACGACAAAACCTTCTCAAGAGAATCCACTCAGAGTGTTCACTTAGTTTTTATTCACACCATCCATTGTCTCCGCGAGAGTAGTGTGACTAGATTAAGGACGCTTCTCTAGATGAGACAATGGGATATTTAGAAGGGTGCACTCGGGCTCTCGCCGGCCTTTTGTGGATTTACCGGCACCTTTAAACTCTGGAAGACTGGGGTTGTCCAGCTCGTAAATATATTACCGGCGAAAATATGAAACTCTACTTTTTATAGAATCGGGAAATCCCGCAACGATCCGGGGAAAAAATTAACCGGCTGGGAAATCCCGCGAGATCGAGCGAGAGCGCGACAGTCTCGCATTCGATAGTGTTGTCTCAGGAATTTTTTACTGTCGCGCTACTCTCGCCATGAGGTTGAAGCTGTTGTCTCGCCATAGCACTATGACTTGAACAACATTACGGCCTAGTAGTACAAAGAGTGATGTCTATGTAAGCTTGACTTTACTGCATAAAGAAATGCGATACTGCAAGTACTCTGTATTGGTGGTTGGAGGATACATAGACAGTGCGTATTGGCCTTAAAAATCAAAAATATAAACAATCTTCGTTTGTAACAAGGTTCGGCTATTAAATACCTTGAGCCGCAGTGGCATTGATAGGTAACAGGGTAGCAAAGTATAATAATAATAATATACTATTAGAAGTCACGTCCTCCGACATAGATAATTTAAAGTCTGTTGTTGGATAGTAAGTTAGACAGATTAGAATTTTTTCTTGTTTAACGGCTCTACAACCGGGATGCGGCCATGGCCTGGCAAACTGTTCTCTACCGATTCTGAGCCGATCTCGTCCATTTTGGAATCCCTTAGTCCGGATCAACGCAATCCTTCCAGCGGAGGTTGGGTCTCTCCATTGGTCTTACCGCAGAGATAAATTATAATAGGTTAGGATAATTAACTATAATCATTTAGTTAAATTTATATTAGGATAGTTGTTAAGCTTAATAAATGATTTAAAATTAAACTAAAAGACCGGTTATTGTTCGATTACGGAGGTCAAGCAGGATTAAGCGGGGTTAGAACTTAAGTGGGAGACAGCCGGTTAAAGAAGTACGATAACGCACTCGGAAAAATTGGTTTAATGCGGTAGAGCTCGAAAGAGTTTATTACTATTAGAAAAAAATTTATTATTCCAAAACTATATCTTGTTCTTTTTACCCATTTACAGACAATATTCGACATTAAGTGTACCCCTATAGAGTTGAGCATCTCAATATACACTAACATTTTTTTTTTACTCCCAATCGATGTACCCGATTCTTAAAACAAATAAAACCCTCGCAAAGTTTCCTTTAAAATTGTTCAATTTTTCACTTTTCATTCCGTCCAGTCACTTCATAAATCAAAGCTTCAACTAAGTCGAAGCTAAACAAGATTCAGGAAGACCTGCAACAATCAGCAAACAAGGCAACGAACGTTCCCAATATGTATCTGTAGCTAGAGCTCAAGGCATAACTCACCGAGATAAATGAACTACGGTCATCTGAAGTAGCCAACCACCAACAGTAAACCCAAAAGGTCTTCTTATTGTGTATAGTGTTACTGCAGATTCATTCTTACAGTGTCTGACAGTCAGATATAGTTGGGGTTTACTATATGGATACATAAATATAGAGGAAAGAGAAAGACACAACTAACTTTGGCCAGAGTGCACCCCTCATGGTCTGACACTATCTTCTATTGTAGCAAAAATTAATCTCAACCTGTTTAAACATTACAGAAGTGAACAATGGGCAGTTAATACTTTGGCCATTTATTGTGCCAAAGGATAGCCAAAACGTTAACGAGGTTAAAGTGGACAGAATTGATATGAAAATTGTGTGAAATCAATTTTAATCTTGTTCAGGTCATCGCATTTAATCGGTGTTGTTTTGTAGGATTTTTGAAGGGACTTTTAATGCAATTTATGTTAGTTGTAAAAGGACGAGCATGTTGTCTTGAAGTGCATAAACTTTGTACTCATAATGGGTCGTCCACACTAAGCGGGCTTAGATCCCACGCGCTTTTCGCCGTACGGCCTCAGAAAAAAGCGCGCATGAGCATTTAATTTTCTGAATCGTGATTAAATTGAGAAAACCGTCAAGAAGCCCGTGTTGTGTAGACGTACAATGTACCTTTTTGAGCACAGCCTTGTGTTCGCGCAGTTTGACCGTACTGCCTTTGCCATTAAAAATATTGCAAAAAAGCCATTATCTATATAAATATAATTGGAGTGTCTGTCTGTAATTTCAAAATAATTATGTTTTTTTAAGTTTTTTTGGTTATTTACATGTAATTAAAACAAAATCCACTATTTTTAAAATTTTTGTCTGTCTGTATGTCTGTATGTCTGTATGTCTGTATGTCTGTATGTCTGTCTGTTTGGCCGCGGTAATCTCGGGAACGGCTAGGCCGATCGGGATGGGACTTTCACTGGAAGATTCAGTATTTTTGCGAGCATGTTTTAGGCTATTTATATACCCTATATATTAGCTCTATCTCTGTGTATGTATGGATGTATGTATGTAGACAAAATTTAAAATTTGATTTTGACCCACTTCCCTATAACCGATAAACTTCAAATTTTGCACATATATATAGTTCGGGTGTCAATATAATCTGACCACTTTGTAAAAAAATCAAGATGGCGGTTCCAAGATGGCGGGCGAATTTCGCAATTGGGCTCCCCCACCCCCGACATGGGTATCAAATTAAAGAGTATGACAAGTAGAATACAATTAGTTATGAGGTGCATTCAAATTTCAAAATGGCGGCCAATACAAAATGGCGGACTACTTTTTTTCTTACAACCCACTCGATATGGGTATCAAATGAGGCGCTAGGGAAAAGTTCCGGTGTTAATGAAATGAAATTATAGGTAAAAAGTACCCCGATTAGACCGAAAACTTGAATCCTTAGTCGGAAGAAATAGAGTGTGAAGACTTTTTTGAACATTCCAATTCTAGGTCTAAAAGAGCTCTAACTAATTATTTAGGTTCTCCAAAATTACGTACTATATGAAGCCTTTTTCTTTTTGGTAAAATTTTAGTAGTTAGGGTTGCCTAAAATACGATATGTACTTAGGCACCAATGGGTAGCTCTTTGAGGTCTACAATTGGAATTAAATTATGAGATGCAACCTGACTACATACTACAGTGAACCGACTAAAAATTAAATCTCTGTGCTATTGGTAAATTAACCATGTATTGTAATAACCGGGTCATAATATCTACTTATTAAAAAGGATAACAGATTGCAATGAATCACAGAGACTCACATATTACACTATCATAATGATACACTGTAATATCCCTTAATATTTATTTATTGGCAAAGAGAGTATAATTTTACAACCTACGCGAATGAAATGCTGTCACTACGAGATATTGTTCTTTTAATTGGTGGAAATACTCAGGATCATTATGGTTTCCCATTTCCACAACTAATCGATGGGTCTGAAAATAATCTAAACACAAAATAGATGGAGCACAATAAACCAAAGTTGACGCATTATCAACAGTGTCAATACGGGTGAATTTTTAAGGCCCAACAGGAGGCACTGGCATGACGTTCTTACGTGCAAATAACAGGGTTATCCCAGCAGGGTAATTAACAGAGATTGTGGCAACTTTACTCATAAAAGCAAAAACAGCTCATTCTATCTTTATAATACCGATCGGAGAAGATCATATGGAAAATTCTGCATGTAACAAATCTAAAAACCGCCACAAAGCTAAAGTTTTGCAAGACTGCATGATGGTTGTCTGGGAATGGGACGATGCACCTTGATAAATATAGTATCTATTGAAGCCGTTTACAGAACAATGTAAGATTTAAGAAGAAAATACCAATTACTTA